>CM076579.1:388452576-388670960 GCA_034641835.2 Pinus albicaulis | reverse complement strand
GTGTCGCAGTGGCGACGTCTGAAGGAAGACGTCGCAATGGCGACCCTATTCTCCAGGGGGTCGCTATTGCGACAGATGCGTCCAAACGTCGCAATGGTAACACAATGTCTAAGTGTATATTGCAATTGCGACATTTGGAGGCATCCGGCGCAATAGCGATGCTTTGTGTGTGTGTTGTGAGGAATAATTATATAGTTCAACTTAATGGTTCATTATATAATCATGTGATCATCACCAATGATATATCTTAAAAAGCAACTGAAAATCCATGTGTACAAAATCGATGTATACTCTAGAGAGTGGTTCTCATATCACTATGTAGATTGTTGTATGCTACTTCAACAAAATTATAAGATAAACTGTAATACACAATATATATGCACCATAACAATTGGTACAGGGTAAAACCCACCTGCCACACCTTTGTACTCAATCCAATTTTCTCTGTCAACTCTTCTAGTTGTGGGAGTTTCCTTCAAGGATCATAATACCCCCAAGGCCTGTTATCACCCTAGTAATTCTCAGGTTGTGGGATAGGGATTTTTGTAGTTAAGAACACCAAGGGTAACCAAGAACCACTTTGGGAATTCAAGATCTAGAGTTCTTGAACTCTAGAGAGGGATCTCTCCGTATGATTTAGCTTTGTTTTAGTAACAGATATTAGGCTAGCTATGATTGTGTATTTGGGTTTGATTTTAAAAGATTGGTGGGAATAAAGAGATTTCAAGGTAAACAAGAAGGATCTACCAGAATATTGGGCAATGGAGTCAACTCTCTAGGCAAGCAGAACTAAGAAATAAGGCTCAGAGATGCAAATGTGCTAAGGGCAAGATAGGTGACCTTCTAAGGCTATGTATAGGCTTGATTTGATGGAGTGGATGGAATCTGAGCAAAAGATCACTTAAGAATCCTTAAGCTATAGATAAGAAGATTGAAGAAGGGGATCTAACTGGGAACTGTAGAACTGCCCATAAGGTTTTACGAACAGGCTATTACTGGCCTACCATCTTTAAGGATGCCAAAAAATTCGTGCAGGCCTGTGATAGCTGCCAAAGGGCAGGACGCCCTGGGCAGTCTGATGAAATGCCTTTGAACCCTCAACTAGTGATTGAACCATTTGAACGCTGGGCACTTGATTTTGTTGGCCCTATTAGTCCTCCCTCAAACCCAAAAACATACATCCTAGTTGCAACCGAATATGTCACTAAGTGGGTCGAAGCAGAGGCAGTTTCAAAAGCTACAGAGGACTCTGTAGTACAGTTTCTTTTCCAAATCTTTGTGCGCTATGGTCTCCCAAGGGACATAATCACAGATGGAGGACCACAATTTTTAGGTAATAAATTAGCTGAAACATTGCAAAACTACCACATTCAGCACAAAATTACAACTCCATATCACCCACAGGCCAATGGCCAAGTAGAGAGCACGAACAAAGTAGAAAACATTAAAGTGCCAAGTAGAGAGCACGAACTATAGTTGTCTTGAGAAATTTTATTCACACTGAATACTTTGAATTGTTAAGTATTTATACAAAAAAATGTTTACAAAATATCTCAGGAATTGAGATGATGTTTTAATCAAAAATAGGAAAGAAAACTTAAAAAGAGGGACAGCTGCAAAACAGTTTGCAAGCTGTTACCTTTTTACAAGCAAAAATAGAACTGATTATTCTAATTTGAACCGATTGTTGTTGTGCACTTTAACCCTGTATTTTTACCATTTGAGGTAACAGTAAAAAATGAATTTCCAAGTCAATTTCCCGTTTTTTATCCATTAAATTCATAGCAGATCTGTGAATTCTTGCCACTTTTCTGCAGAGGGGATCTTCATAGTCTTCATTTTTCTGTAACTTTCATCTGCCTCTGTATACTTGGAAAAGTTAGGCTTTATAGTGAACATATGCCTGATCTCATTATCTAAAAAGAACAGATTTTAAAAATACTGAAGAAGTATTCTGCCTGTTGGTGATCCTTGAGGCAGTTGTTGTCTGGCTTGCTCTTTTGCATGATTTCTGATTTTTAGATCATAATATTTCTGAGGCATTAACTTGTCATTCAATGCATGAATATCAGGAAAACCTGCTTCTGACAATGTTTTGTATTTGGCTAAAAATCTTGAGATGGATAAATTCATGTCTTTACACCGGTCCTCTAGAGTACTCATTATGTTTCTTTTGTTCAGGACCTTTTTGATTTGAAGAATGGTTTCTGCTCTATCAAAAATTTTCAATTCTTCCAACTCTTCCCTGGTTTTATTGTTTAAAAAATATATGAGTTGGATTGCTTGGGCTGGTTTTTTGTCAATTTCCCTCTTAGTCTTGCCAATCTCTGCACTAGCAACTTGAAGTAACTCCCTCTGTTCATAAATTATCTGAATTGAAGGCCATTGAGAATGAATGCCATCAATAATTTTGGTCCATAAATGACTTTTTATAAAGGCCACTTGATCTGTAAGATTTACTTGTGCTTGCAGAATCTTTAACTGTTCTTGTAGTCGATCAACCCTTTGCTCATGTCCTCTAGAAGTAGTCAAGGCATCATTTTTGGATTTTTCCAAATTTTTAATAGTGCCTCTCAAACTAAGAATCTCTTTATCTTGGTCTTGTGGTGTGGTCCTCTGTGAGGATGAAGAAGAAGAGTCAGAGATTAGAGAAGTAATTGGCACTGCAGTTGGCAGTACTCCGTTCGGTGCCAAGTGTTCTGCCAAAGTAGATGGTATAGCAGTGTTTACAGTGGGGATCACTGTAGGAATGACCATTGGTTGTGCTTTTCTTATTTCTTCATTCTCTTTCATTAGAGCTTCCATTTGACTTTCCATTGTTTTTATCTGACCTGACATTTGATGTACAAGCTCCTTTAAATCATCATTCTCTATTTTTTGCTGTAGAATTTCTTTTGCTTGAGAGTTTTCACTCTGAGGCAACTTCAACTGTTTTCTAAGAGCAGCTATATCCTCATTTTTCTGTTTAATTAAGACTTTTGCCCCTTCAATGTTGGCTGGGTCACCCCCTGCTTCAATCACTATATCTTCTAGTGCTTTTATTATTAAATTATTAGCATACAATGAGGCTTTGTCCAACCTCATTTGATTTTGGAGGTTGAGCACTGTTTTCTCAAGCCTAATTGATTTCATAGTTTTACCGACAATTTTGGAATATAGCATTTCAGTATTGCTCCTATGAAATTCAATTTGATCTAATTCATGAATGGCATCTGCATCTAGTTCAAGATTTGTTTTGGAATAATTTGCCACTGATTTTGGCTCAGCCACTGTAGGCTTCAAGAATGACCTTACCAATTTATTGGATGAATAATCAAATGCTGAAAGAATCCTGTCTTTGTTTCTAGGCTTTTCCTTAAGAAATCTAGAATGAGCTTGATTCTTGAGCTCTTCATTCTTCTCTTTAATCTGTCTGAATCTGATCTGAATCTCTGACTCTGTATTGTCAGTTTCCTGAGAAGAAGGAGGCAAATCGACAGTAGTCTGGTTTTCCTTCATGACTGTATCTTTTTGTTGTGTTCCAATTTTTACATTTTGAAGCTCTTCTAATGTTTGAGTGACTATTATTGTTGCTTCATCATTTATATCAATATTTACAGCCTTATCCTTTTCTTCTTCTGTTGACTTGCTTCTTTTACTATAAGTAGTTCTAAATTTTATGTCCTCAATAGTCTCAGCTATGAAACTATCTCCTTCTCTGTCTCTTTTATGTACATTATAAGTATCTTTGCTTGCAGAAGCCACATGTACTGTCTGTTCAATCTGTTTTCCTTTGCCACTGTCTACCTGTATTACCTGTACTGCCTGTGAATCATCATCAGATAGGGTGTTTGGCTCCCATTCAATTTTATTTACATAGCTTTCAATATGGGGCTTAGGATCATGCAAGTAAACAGGCAACTTACATTTTACCCTTATTGCACTCAAAATACCTTGTGGGTTATACTTCCATGTAAAACTACATGGGAACTTATACTCTTTAAGTTTGACATTTATCTCATTGGCACCTTCTCTGTTATTCACAATGAATGGCCCAATTTGATTTTTCAGCTTAAATTGGGTCTTTTTCTTGAAAGCTATGAAGTGGATTTCATCTACATTCAATAGTTGTCTCAGATATTCTAAAGCAAATATTCTTGTAGTTACAAATTTGGGTAACTTATATGGGGCCAGGGATGAGCCATACACTCTAATTTCTGTATGATTTTTATATAAATACCAATCTCCAATTTTGTAGCTCTCTGATAACTGCAGAATTCTTCTTGTCTCATCATTGATCCTAGGGATGTCCTCTTTTTCCAAGAGATACATAGCAGGGGCTATAAACGAGTCATTGAAATTTGTAAAATTATACTCTTTGTTCCATTTCCTTAGAATAGATGACCAAAATACTACTGATAGAACTTTTCCTTCTGCATCCACTTTTTGACATTCAATTGGAAACTTATCTGTTTGATAATATAGGAAGAGGTGTAGTAGATAAGAGGAGTATCTGAAAACTCCTTCTTCTGATAATTTGGATAACTGATAATGCATATTATCAGCAATACATCTAGCAAAATTGAACTGAATGGATGGTGATTGACCAGGGTTTAGAGTTGCAGAAAAACTAGGATAGCCACATCAGTGAATTCATCACTGGCGTATCCTAGTATGAAGGAGAGCATTGAGACAATCTGTCTAGTTTCATCTTGGAAATCAACGGTGTCAAAAGGAGGATCTAACTTAGGAATATCAACTTGATTTGGACAAAAATTCTGGTATATTTTGAATCTAGCATTGAAATTCAAGTCAAGATATAGTTGGGTTAAATCTTCTCTTGTTAGGGAAACAGAATTGGGGTCATGATTCATTTGCAGCATGGAATTTATCGACTCTTCAGTGATGTAAAACAGGGTTTCTTTTTCTTTGTTTACAATACATCTTTTTTCTGGCATATAATAGGCTTCGCATAATCTGATAATGTTAGGAACAGAATGAGTGAGAGGGACAATATATCTAGGCAGATTGGATTCCCAAATTGGAATATCTTTGTCACCCTTTTCCACTGATTTTCCATAGCACCAATTATAGACATCAAGCGGGTTAAATTCTACATTAGGGTCTAGTATTAGACAATCCAGATCAACTAAAGGGCTCTTCTCTAGAGAAATGACTGGAGGCTGGACTGGTCTGACCACTTCTGTAGAATCAGCCGTGAGTGCAGGAGTTGGTTTGTCGATTTTGAAGGACATAAGCTGAGGAATCTTTGCAGAAGACTTCTTTTCAGATTTTGGGCCTCCATTCTTGGGGGTTACCCGTTTCTTGGTCATTTTTAATAATGAACGAAGAAAGCTTAAACGGTTTGCTAAGTTCCTTTACGAGAAACAGGGGTTTCTTGGCAAATTTCTACTGAAAATGGGGTTTCTGAGCAGGGTTTTTAGGAAATGCAAGGAATTTAAAGCTCAGGACGTGTATTTAAAATCGATTTCAACAGCAAAACGGACCAGGTTATGGAAAAAACTGCGAGAAAGGGCAATTAGGGATTCCAGGGAAATTTTGACAGAGTTTTCCCTGAAAAATGGACACTTTTTTGCAGTAACTTTGGTAATTATTTGAAATCGACAGGAATTTTGAAATCTCAGAGGGAAACTTCGAATAAAAGTACTTGGAGAACCATCGGAATTCGGTTGAAGACGTTGCAGAGGTGCTCAGTCTTCAATTTTTCGAAAATGGCTTCGCAGAGGACAATGTAGTACTTTGTAATGGAAATTCAGGGCAATGGGCGTCGAAAAATGGTACTGGTAGGTTGAAAATGGCTCTGCAAAGTTTCTCAGGGTTCAAACTGCGTGATTTTGAGGAAAACGGTTCTGCAATGTTTTTACAGGTTTAAGGCGAAAAGGTGAAAATTTGAATGCAAATAATAATTTTAATGTTATCCTTCGATGGTATAACCATAGTTAAATGACATTAAACTCGGGTTAAACGGGTGAGGTTTAGGGAATACCGCCAGTGGTATTCGTGAGGGTAAATGGTGGTAAGCGGAAACTAGCTTTTCGAACGCGATACAACGTGGTGGCGACACGTAAGCGCGGGTGGTTTGGAAAAAACACCCATTTCACGCGGCTTTGCCAAAACATCAAACGATTACTTTATGAGCGCAGAAATGTATTAACACCGTCGGATCTGGATTCAATGAGCGAACGGCCACAATGAAAAGGAAAGGTGCAGGGAAAAGGTAAGTTATCGGGTTCAGTGCGATACTATTGCAAAAGTGTCACAAGACCGACGAAAATGGAAATCGTTCAAAACGTCAGTAAGAGCGACGCTTACCGAAAAGGTAAAAGGTAAGTTATCGGGTTCACTTTGGGTCATTGATCTTGGAAAACCGTCTCTATACCGACATTTAGAGAAATGTGTCGCAATACCGACACTTAGAAAAAGTGTCGCAATTGCGACACTATGCCCCAAAGCGTCGTTAGACGGCTTCCTCCAAACCTCGCTATTATATGTTTTACGAAGATATGATAAGTAACTCTCTCTTGTTCTTCTTAGAAATAATTATATATAATTTTTATTTTTATTTTCAAAATAGATTAAAAAAATTATATGAGAAAAATTATTAATTCATCAATATGTGTGTGTTGTGAGGAATAATTTGAATGTGTGTGTTGTGAGGAATAATTTCATAGTTCAACTTAATGGTTCATTATATAATCATGTGAGCATCACCAATGATATATCTTAAAAATCAACTAAAAAGCCATGTGTACAAAATCGATGTATACTCTAGAGAGTGGTTCTCATATCACTATGTAAATTGTTGTATGCTACTTCAACAAAATTATAAGATAAACTGTAATACACATTATATATGCACCATAACAATTGCTATACAACTAATTTGTTTTAGGATACGTGTGGCATTCTAGGGGTAAATTCTATATGATGTGTATATCAATCTATTAGGTGTTGGTAAGTTTTGAATATCTAAGAAATGATAAGGAATATCCATACATCATGTTCTTGTAATGTGATTATAAATTGTGTCTATAATTTCCATAAAATGTATAAATGATTTGTTTAAAAAAAATCAACACAATCAACCCTAAACAATGCTCATGATGTGAAATGTCATTGGCGAAACCAAAATGATGGTCACATGTCCCATTTCTATGGTAATGGTGATCATATATATGTTGTAGCGACACTTGATGAGTAATTAAATAAATCTAAGAGTGTGACTCATTGTGCCATATTTTTTAAAAGCATGATTTGTTTTCCTAGTTTTGACTAATTTGTTAACATATTTTATTCATTTGGAAAGCTAATTAATGATGCTTTAAGTAATTAGGACTTAATGAGAGATCATCTTCACATCTTCACTGAAATATATTGGTAATTGTAGTCACTATATGGACCACACATGCATGCTAGAAAAATTGAAATATAAGCTATAATACACATCTTATATCTGCCATAACAATTGTCATACAACTTATTTACTTCTAGATACATATGAAATACTTAAGGTAAATGCCATATTATGTGTATACCAATATAGTAGGTGTTGGTAAGTTATGAGGATCTAAGAAATGATAGGGTATCTACACATTAGTAGTGCCCTGGTGAATTTTTTGCATAATTTTCTATTTGTTGTAATTTTGTTGCCGGGATTTGTTATAGATTTCAAATAATATATACAATTATATATACAATTATCTACCAATTGTTATTTATAAAGAAGAAGTACAATAAGTAGTCACCTAAAAGTGAGCCATGTGAAAATATTGGTAACATGAGTAACCTGGTAAGCTGTAAATGAAAAGTGAATAACCTCCACTCACCAACAAGTGGCAGGCAGGGTTGGAATTTGGATTTCTCTTTACCCGTCACACAAATTTTTTTGACATTTTGGTCATTATTTTTCTAAATGTTACATTTAAAATTTTGCACTTCATTAATGACGTTCTCATAATAAATTAACCCTTCACCAATAAAAGTTTGATTAAAAAAATTGAACGCTCTTCCATTTTCTTTGGATTTTGGAGTGTGATATATCTGTGTCATGGACTTTTAATACCTAAAGTGTCAAGAGAAATAACTGATTCTTGTCAAACTAATATTTCCTCAATATATGCTATGTGTTGAAATTACTTACAGCTGATGTACAGGCAGCCGCCTTCCATTTCCAGCGATCAGTCAAGATCGCAGTATAACAAAAATGTTGCAAAGAGCCGCTTGCCATTTTTGATTGATCAAAGTTTAAAAAATTGAAGGACAGTGGTCCCAGAACTGAAATTTCTGGATTTGAAATCTCACTGAGGCGGATTTAATAGAAATTTCGCATCACACTCAGCCGTCCGTACGAGTGCCCAAAATCGGACGCGAAAAATTCATAAAGCAGATTGAATAGAAATTTCGCGTCACATTTTTTATGACATCAGCAAATTTTATTGGCACCCGAAATTGAAATTTCCGGATTTGAAATCTCACTGAGGCGGATTTAATAGAAATTTCGCATCACACTCAGCCGTCCGTACGAGTGCCCAAAATCGGACGCGAAAAATTCATAAAGCAGATTGAATATAAATTTTGCGTCACATTTTTTATGACGTCAGCAAATTTTTTTGGCACCCGAAATTGATTGAAGGAGAGTTTAATTTTTGGTTGACGTCCGGTGGTCAAAGTTCTTTAATGTTTGTTTTAAAAATGTCATGCGTACAGGTCCATATATATATATATATATATATGTTTTACATATATACATCATATGCACAATTCAAAGCAATGAGTTGTAAATGCACAGATAGAGTGAAATTTTAGAGTGTGAGTTTTGTGTTGAACTGTGTTTTGAAGCAGTCAAAGTTTTTTTATTCCCTCAGTCAGAGGAGATTTTGTAACCAAAGTTTTGAAGTTTAATGAAATAGTTTTTACAGTGGAAACTCTGTTTCCAGTGAAGAAATTTTTTTATATTTTCTCTGTGTTGAAGAGGGGAGTTTTATTCTCCATTGTTGTTCTGGAATTTTAAATATTCCAACACTATGATCTACTAAAAATTACTTCAAAAATCAAGTAAACCTTCCAATATAAAGAAAAAAACATGAACGAGCTTTCCCTAAATTGTAATAAATTTATGTTTATTATTAATATTGCATAATCTGTCTTATAAAAATTGCATAATCGGACTAAGAACAAATCCTCAGTGCATTTTTTATTGTTGTTGTGATTAAAAAAATGAGCCAAAGAATGCTAAGGCACTCAGAGAAATAAATCTATGTATTATTTCTCACAAAACATGTTGAGTAGTGGAGACTAAGCCCTAGATTTTTTTCTGTCCTCAATCTCTCTATTAATTATGTCTATGTAGTTATAAGAATAACAAGCCAAAGAAATCTGAGGCTTCCAGAGCAATTAGTCTCTGTGTGCAGAAATTGATGATTACTGTTGACTAAATGTTATACCATTTGAAATTGCTGAGCGAAATTAATCAGGCCATGATGTACCATTTGTCAGTATCTATTTTCTCATGTATGAAAGTTTTTTTTTTCTAAGTAAAAGTAATTATATTAACAAAATGAGTACAGTACAGCGGGTTGAAGCCTGATCATTTCCGAGTGCTGTGGCATTTGAAACAAAAAACCATAGTTTGAAGACTGCCCTGCAAGAGGGAAACCAGTCTAAAACAGTTCATTTGAAAAATCCTGCGCAGGGGAACCAGAGAATTGTAGTACTGGAGACCATATCGAAGAAAAAAAAACAGATGAATTTTCAGAGACAGCAGGAAACACATGAACATGCCCGTGAGAATGGGCAGAAATAGAGCAAAAAACCAGAGTGAAGAGGAGGAACTATTCATCAGGATCAGGTTCGTAGACAACACTGCACCAGAATTCATCTGGTTCCCCATCAGAATTATACAGGTCAGTAACAAAATGGATCACCTTCCCGCGAGGAGGAGGAGTAATCTGCGCCTCACTCGCTTGCACTGCGTCCTACCTCTCAGTAGGTTGACCCACCGCTTCCTTGTTCGCCTGGTTCTGCGTGGCCTTGCCCATCTGACCCTGCACGTTCGCACTATCAAGTTGCTTCAGCCCAACAAACTGCACCGAATCCTGAGCCGCCGAGAGGCTGCATTCCGCTGGGCGAGAACTGGGAACAATTTCCTGAGGCTCTTCACGAAAGACGACCGTAATTGAGGCAGTCACCCTGGGTTGATTGAGAGTGATGTTAAAGGAAAAATGCGCGGTGTGGGTTTGAGCAGGAGGAACGGAAGGAGTGGGGGAAGCAAGGCGATGACCCGAGCGGAGAAGGCGCCCTCTAGGTTGACTGTCAGCGTGGGAGATAGACGCAGAGGAGGTGCCAGAGGTGGAGGGAGAGCGTCGAATTTGGCGCCTCGTGGAGCCTCTTCGGCAGCGCATTCTATGCCTGAGGCGCGGCACAGTCGCACTCGAGACAGCAGGGCAGGGAGGAAAAAGATGGACAGAAGACTGAGGCGAGAGGGGCAACAGGGCGATAGAAGCAAGCTTGCAGGAACTAGCATGGCAGAAGTGGAGATTTTCTCCAAAATCCAAACAACAATTGAGACAGCTCCTCTTACCAGTTACAGTGCGAACATTAGAAAGCCCTGCTCCTGGAGCGCACCATAGATTCACAGGCGGGGGAATTCTGTTCAGACCATAGGGACGTTCCATAATAACAACCCAGTCTACCGTGCAACTGTGAATCGACTGCAATAAACCACCATAAGTATGAACTGGAGGCTGAGTCATGTCGCGGCATGTGAATGTGTATCGAGGAGCGGGACTACGGTTTATTCGAGCGAGTAAATGGCATTAAATGCTGATCAGTCGACATTAAGAACTGAATGACAGCACTCTTGTGGGTGGCCCAGTGGCTTCCCCTCCCCCATCCCATCACGTTAAACACTACCAACTTCATCCGCATCCGGGTTCTCATGTATGAAAGTTGATGTACCATTGATATTATTTTTTTTATATTTTTGCATGGCCATTGGAGAATGATTTACTATGGTTTTCCTACTAAATTCCAATGGATGATTATTCAAAAATATTGAGAATTAGTTTAGTCTCAAGGCATAGCCAAGAGTCTTACTGGATAATTATAGATTACCTCTCCAATGGATGATTGTACATTTTTCATGTACTTTTTCACATGAATTTCAGTTGATGCTAGATCTTACATTAATAACTATACTTGCATGAATATCCATGCTTTTATACTTCCCCACTATGGTCAATGTTGATGTATGGCCTTGGCCCATTTATCTTACAATTAACTCACTATTCATATTCAATTTTATCCAGTTCAGCCCAATAAAATAAGGAAAATAGAAAATTCAAATGCGGGCTACATAAAAATGATTTTTTAAAAAACTACATTAATGTCTGATATCACGCGTGCATTCGCCCTCAGCTCTTGCAGAACAACAGGTGCGCATTCGCCCTCAGCTGTTGTAGAACAGCATTCGCTCTCAGCATTTGCCCTCAGCTCTTGCAGAACAGCATTCGCTCTCAGCATTCGCCCTCAACTCTTGCAGAACAGCATTCGCTCTCAGCATTCGCCCTCATCTCTTGCAAAGCAGCATTCGACCTCAGTTCTTGCAAAATGGTAAGTTCTTACTGCAGGCCCTTCCTCCTGTAGTAGGGTTGACCCTATTTGGGTTTTTTTGGAGCCTCTGAGAATACAAAGGTTGTGATTGATTACGGGGCACTGCCTATATTTGTGGAACTTCTTGCCTCTGGAAATGATAATGTTCGAGAACAGGTAGCACGTTCATTTTAGAGGCATAAAATTATTCTTCCCAACTATCTTTATACGTCTGTAATTTTGGAATTTGATTTTAAAAACTACTACCCAACTTTGAGTTCAACTGGTGTTCGTGTAAGGCTGTTTGGGCTTTGGGAAATATTGTTGGAGACTCTGCAACATTTAGGGATCTTGCCCTCAGTCATGGAGCTCCGAGGCAGGTGCTTGCCCAGTTGAATGATACTGCCAGAATTTCAATGATACGAAATTGTACATGGGCTCTGTCAAATTTTTGCCATGGTAAACCCCAACCACTATTCGAACAGGTAAGCAGAACACATTTTCTGCCTCTTCTTCTTAGTTCGCAGATACTGTGGATTTTTTTTTATATATCTTGGTGCTTGGTAGATTTGGACGTAATATGGACCTAGGCGCTTGTTCATTACAATGTCTCCGTCATCAGGTTTTAGAAAATGCTCAGAAATTTGGGTTTCACAAGGGGATTACCCTTGCTTTCAATTATCGATTATCAATCACATTCAAAAAAAGTCTTTCGTAGCATTGTTGAGCTCTTTGTAGGTGAATTTCCGAGGCAATTTCACAATATCTGAACTAAATTTGTCTATCCTTTTCAATACTCTGCGCTTGTAACAGAACCAGACAAACAATCTAGTGGCCAATGCAACAACAACAACACCTCCTGTTGCAATGCCTGCAATTCACCCTCTCTGCACGCATGAATGACTATGGCACCCTCTTTTGTGAACAGGTACTGGAGCTGAAGGTACTTGTTTCCATTAGGATCGTGGAATTCAACATCCAAAATAGTATCAAATTCCACTGCAATAGTATTCCCCAGCGAGGGCAACAGTTCATTGAGACCTATTGGACTCATCACCCCCAAATAGCCTCCAGGGCTACCCAGAGTGTGATCATCTGGAGAAATAACAAATGCTCATCCATCCCCAATTGAAACAAGAACAGGACCCACATTGGTTACAGAAAAAGAGAAACACGTTTTGAAAGAAGAAGAAACTTTTGTATTAGGGTCCAGAAATCTAACTGGTCTATTGTACAATGCCTTACCTGCACTTCAAATTGGTACTCCCAACTCCATGCTAAGGCTCACTGTGCCATTCTTCAGATGAGCATCTTAACCTGAAGTTTGATTCCAAAAACCCAAGTCCCCTGTTCTATGCCCAAGACCTCTGTTACAACGAGTAGAGTTCTGAGCGAAATACTTCACAATAGGAAGCAAAAGAAACATCACAAAATTTCTCCGCTTTAGACTGATAATTTTCTGTGCGAAAATTCAACTACGGACAGTAAAAACATAATATCAAACACAACCAATCGACAATGGAATTTGAACATGAGGATTTATAACCACATAAAACCCTCTCCAGGTTAAAAGAATTCCAGAATGGCTTTAAGATTCTACTAATGAGCGCTTACAACACCATAGCAATTACTGTCACAATGAAATCTGCTGGAAGCAAAGCCCTTGTATAGTTTCTACATTTCCACAGTGGAAGCAAGAATCTTGCTATCTCTCATGATCTGGTTCTGTGGTCAAATCCTTTGCTATGGTTGTCTTGTTCTGCTAAACGTGGATCTGTCTTAGCTTTGGCTCTGGTTCTCATTTAGGATCGTGGCTATCTGATCTTGTTGTGGCTTTGACTATACAAACTTGTTCAATAGGAAAATGTTGACTCTGTTATATATAGGAGCTTCAATGGGTGCTCTCAAACACTTTTTTGGGCAGCTTTGTTTTGTCTCTGATTCAAGGCAGAACTATGTTGGCCTTGGTTTTTTAGTCCTTGGAACTTAGTTCTCTCATATTTGCCATCCTATCCCCAATTTGCTACCGAGAAAGACATAACTTCACGATATCAAAATTGACTATTTTTGGCCATTTATCTTTAGTAATGGTACAGCCTTAATTTGGTGCATTCGTACAGTATCTGAAGAGCACTCTCAAGTTGTTATTCAGTATTTTAGCATAACTACTACATTTAACTTCCATGCTCTAATATTTATATCAACCATAAGCATTCTTAAGGTAGTTCCACGTTTTTGAAGCAGAAGGAATGCTTCTGACAACTTCTTATCATAGTGGTACAATTCTGTTCGCAGTTTATCTTTTATAAACCTCCAATTTTCCAAACGTAGTAGAGACTACAGTTTGCATCTGAAATTTTGGACAAATCTATTTAGTATTCTATAGAAAATGCATTAAGAATAAAAAAAGCCCACAATTTGTAAAAAGCCCACAATTTTGTAAAAAGCCCACATTTTGTAAAAAGCTCACAATTTGTAAAATGCCTACTTTTATTTTCTTTTTGCTTATATATTGAGCTCCCATTGAGTTCAACAAGTCTTGGGTTTTCTACACCATTGAGAGAGATTTATTGTTTTCTTTATAGGATAATTTGCATCAATGGAAGAAAACATTGGAGCTGGAAAAACAATTCAAAAGGGTGAAAGGGGTGATGGCAGAGTTTATTGCCCTTGTAAAAAATGTTGTATGAGAAATAATGTTAGAGTTTTAATAGCAATAGCAACAGTGCATTGTAGGAAATATGGGCACATTGATGGTGGATCGAATGACTATCGTCCCATGGTAATTAATTATCTATCTTCATTTTGATTATATCGTAAAATTTTATATTATTTTAAATTTTTAATATTTTTTTATATGCGCACTAATGTTTAATTATTAATGTTTGTAATTTTCATAAAGGCACAGTTGCCCCCCAACTTTTTGCAGATGATCAACCAGCTTCCACAGCAAAATAGTAGTAGATTAGATGATGTTGCACTAGTACAAGAGAATATTGCAGCAAATATTAGTATTGGAAATGATGTTGTACAAGGTGAAGAACATGAAGCGAATGATGAAGGTAATTTTAATGATCCCATGGAGGTAGATCACGATGATAGTAATGAGACAGTTCACATTAATGATGGGACAAATCAAATGCTCCAAGACTTGTATGGTGAGTCAGATGATGATGGTGGAGATAGCAGTGACGGTATTTATGATGTACCTCTGATTGAAAGGTCAAGTGAACGACTTTTGAACACTCAAATGCAACTCTTCTCTCTACTACATTGTTGCTGGTGAACTTAAAGGTTATGAATAATTTGTCGAACAGATGTATGACACAACTCCTAAGGTATGCAATATGTATATATGATCACATATATGTAAATGTTGATTATTTTCCCTTTTTTTAATTGTAATAAATGTGTAAAATAATAACTTATATATAAGTTATTATTTTACACATTTATTACAACTAAAAAAAGGGAAAATAATCAACATTTACATATATGTGATCATATATACATATTGCATACCTTAGGAGTTGTGTCATACATATGTTCAATAAATGATTCATAACCTTTAAGTTCACCAGCAACAATAGCAGAGAGCTGGTGAACTTAAAGGTTATGAATAATTTGTCGAACAGATGTATGACACAACTCCTAAGATATGCAATATGTATATATGATCACATTTATGTAAATGTTGATTATTTTCCCTTTTTTTTAATTGTAATAAATGTGTAAAATAATAAGTTATATATATATATATCATAGTTATCAAAACCGGCCAGTCAGGACAGCTGCCGGTTGGAACCGGCCTTGCAACCCGGTCAATAGCCTATTCTCACCTGTTTTGGCCAATTAACCGGACCTAACCGGCCGGTTAAGTAAGGAAACAGCCAATTTATGCATAAACCGGTCAGTTCCGTACTTAACCGGCCGGTTAGGTGCTCCTCCATGAGTTGCAAATTCCTCAGTGTCTCCTCCATGAGCTGCAAATTCCTCTATTATACTAGCAACAAACTTCTCTAATAACTCATACTCAACACCTTATAGTAGCAACAATACACATGATGATTGATAAATACAAGGCTGGCTAGCATAAAATCCCTGGCAGCATGCAACTCATCAAGTGTACTTGATGACAATTTCTGTTCTCAAAACAATCAGCAACAACCTTATTTCACACTCAGCTAGGAACTGTCAGACCCTCTCTCTCCGCTCACACATAGCAGCACAGAGCAACACAAAACCTTCCACACAAGATACAAGCAATGATAGATACATATATATATATATATATATATATATATATATATATATATGTATATATATATATATATATACATATATATATATATATATATATATATATATATATATATATATATATATATATATATATATATATATATATATATATATATATATATATATATATATATATATATATATGATTAATAATCTTTACAAGACACTACTTTTTTTTTATGTTGTAGATTGTTGGGTGAATATTTGTTACCATCGCCAAATACTTACCTCGAACATATCAAGATCTACGTCCTATTATGAAACACTTTGGAATGGAATATAACACTATATATGCATATCCTAAAGATCATATTATATATTATGGAGAACATGCGTTGAAAACAGAATGTCCGAAATGTGGTACCAATAGATATCGAACAGATCAACTGACCAAAAAGGTGCCTCAAAAGGTTCTTCTTCATATTCCCATAATTCCACGTTTGCAGCGAATGTTCAGGTGTAACAGCATAGCACAGCTTATGGATTACCATTCAAAGAATAGAAGTGGAGATGGTGTTCCTCGAATGCCTGAAGATGGTTTTGCATTTAGAGAAATCGAGGAAAAATATGTAGATTTTAAAAATGAACCTCGTAATGTCAGGCTTTCATTGGCAGCTGATGGTGTTAATCCATTCAAAGAGCTTAGATCTACTTACTCAGTGTGGCCTATTTTCGTTATCAACAATAACATTCCTCCTTGGATGTCAATAAAGAGGGAGCACATAATGTTGACTATGATTATTCCAGGTATTTGATACATTATTTCTTTGAATGTAACATTTTCATTTCTCTCGTTGTTTGAATAAATATATATTTTATCTATTTACTTACTTATATATACATATATCATGGGAGTAATTATTATGTTCCGTAATTTTGAACAATTAGGTAAGTACCAGGTCAAAGATATGAATGTATATATTGAGCCTCTTCTCGATGAGCTAATACAGTTATGGCATGGCATCACTATGTATGACATCACTAAGCCAATCAAGCAGAAGAGATTTCAATGTCATGGAATGCTTGTATGGACAATTCATGATGCCCCAGGACTAACACATGTTTGTGGTATGTAATATTTCATTGCACTTTAATATGATACATAATTATCTAAATTAGATATACCATATTGCATGTTTTAAAAATGATCTCATAGTATATTAATTGTTATTGATCCATCTATTGCAAGTCTTCAAACAAAGGGTAGATTTGCATGTCCAGTTTGTGGCCCTAAGATGAAGTATCGTCATTCAGCAGACTTAAAAAAGATGGTGTTTGATGAGTTTAGGCACTTCCTCCCTAGGAACCATAAGCATCGTACTACTGAAAAACATCTTTTCAATGATAAAGAAGAAACTAGATTAAAACCACGAAGAATGACACCTCAGTTGTGGATGTTGGAATATAACAGAATTAATAATCGTCGAGCAGCTGGTACGTAATGTGTGTATATATATATATATATATATATATCTATTATTTGTTTATGTAATGTTTGGAATTTTTGTTTTAACTAATGAATTTATTTTATTGTATTTTATAATTAATATTGTTCTGATTTATTTTATTCTTTGATATCAAGGTCATCGTCACAGTGAAGGTACTAATATTGTACTTCCACCTGGAATGAAATGTTATCCTTCTCAATTCGCGAGGTTGCCCTACTATGAGGACCTAAAAATAGCTCATTTGTTTGATACAATGCATGTCAGGAAGAATGTGACAGAAATGTTATGGCGAACCATAGATGGTGCACATGAGAGAGATAAAATTGACAAAATTTGTGCTGACATTGAGAAATCAAATCATGCAATGAAAAGTGTGATCGACGGATCAAATAACAATGGAGGTCGAAATTATAATAATATTCCATGGTTATTAACAGAACAACAAAGAAATGATGTAAAAGAGGTCGTTAGAATAATTAAATTTCCAACAGGTTTTGCTTCAAACATAAATAATATCTTAACGACGAAAGGTGACTTCAGTGGGGTGAAAACACATGATTGGCATACCTTTATTAAGGTAATTTTTTTGGTATACGTTTTTGTTTGTTATTGCTTGAATACATATTTTAAATTTTCCTTTTTTCTGTTTAATTTGGAAACCAATAACGATTCATTTTTTATTGTTATAGTATGTTCTACCTGTATCTCTCCCAAACGACTTCGACAACAATGTCAAACAAGTTATATATGGTCTTATTAAATACATGAGGTAAGTAGTTTTGATTTATACGCAAAATCTAATTGCTACAATTTATTTTTGTACTTGATGAAATGATGTATTAATTTACTTGTAATGAAATATATATTATGTTTCATTGAAATAACCTTGCGTAATGATTTGTAGATGGTTTTCATTGAAAGAAATCCATCAAGATGAAATAAAGTATTGGAAGAGAGAAATTCCTCAGCTAATGTGTGAAATGAAAAAGTATCTACCTCCAGCATTTTTCAATGCAAAAGAACACTACTTGATACACCAAGTTGAGGAGATTGAAATGTGTGGACCAGTACACACAAGGTCAATGTGGATGGTCGAGAGGCACCTGAAATCCTTGAAGGCTTTGGTTAAACAAAGAGCACGACCCGAGGGTTCTATGGTGGAGGGATATGTGGTATATCAATCCATGGTGTATATTAGTCATTATCTTCCTAAATTAGCTGCGCCAGTCATGAAGGCGGTGGATTGCATTTGGGATGCGAACTCCATCAAAAAATTTGAAGAGGAGCACCTGTTGGGAAAAGGTAGAATGAAGAAAGTGAGAGGTAAAAGATTTATTATGTATAATACATATAATGTTTCATTTTTTTACATCATGTATATGATCATTATATTCATTCAAGTTTTATTCTTTCATAGTTTATTAATTAATATAATTTACCATGGTTATAAGTAATATTTATTAATATTGGTGAATTATTGTTTTTTTATTCAGGTGCTTAAGATTATGAGGCGCTACTTTTATACATTGCAAACAATCTTGAGTGGATGAGTGAATGGATTGAAACATGTAAAGCACGTAACGACGGTAGGTTATCATGGCAACTACTGTCTGAATTGATTAGAGAAGCGTATCGTAGTGGAGATGGGAACGTTACGGACAAGGAAATCAATTTAGCATATGGTTTGAAAGATAGAAAGGTAAGCAATTAATTCACCTATTTATAATGTGACAAGAAGTTTGATTTTTCAGTTAATTTTCATGTTGTGTAAATTATATGTTTAATTATTAATTGAGAATGCATATTTTTCATGTTTGGCATATTGCAGTTGAAACACCACAAGGCTATGTGGTGCAATGGTTGTCAATTTCGCGTTAAATAGTTGGATGATAACATGAAAAATTCTGATAGTGGGATAACTGCAGTATTCCAGGTCACTAATGTTTCCTCCAGGAGTGACAGACATCCTCGAGAATCTGAAAATAGATATTATGGGTTCTTAGATGATATAGTTGAGTGTGACTTTAATTCCTTCAAAATATTTTTGTTCGGCGTCAAATGGTATAGGCTACGAATGAATGTACGTGATGATGATAGAACACTTATTCAACATGACAATGGATTTCCAATGGTTAAAACATCGCAGTTTGAAGCAGGAAAAGATCGCTATGTTTTTCCAAGCCAATGCGAACAAGTGTTTTACTCAGAGGTTCCAGGTGACAACGAATGGTCATTTGCTATTAGATATGATCCAAGAGGAAGGCCAATAGAGTATACTGTAGAGGAAGAAGATGATATTGATCAAGAAGAAGATGATGCAGTGGCAGATGAGCAGGAAGATGCATGGACAGATGAAGAAGATATCTTAGAAGATGAACCAGGCATAGGAGATGAGGCAACAATTATTGATGATGATGTCGATGAGGATATTATTTAAAATGACATAATTGATGATGATGATGACATGGTCGATCATTTCAACACCGTTTCTGAATTAGATGTTGATATAGATGTCGATCAGTTGGATGAAGATCAAGAAGATACAGAAGAAGAATATTGATACAGATGTTATGTTCGAGTATGAGCTGGTATGTTATAACTTTATATTTTAATATGTAGTAATTATTGTCTGTTGGGAAAAATACTGAGAGGGGGGGTGAATCAGTATTTAGGGCTGACTGAAAACTTTTCACCAGAGATCTTATTATGCTGTTAATTCTTTACTTGGATTATTGCACGGTCACGGTTCCGCTCTTCCACGCAGGGTTCCGTCGCACTTCCGTTTGTTATGTTCCACCTCTTTCCTTCCAGGTTCCGTTCATGATTCCAAAGGGCTAGTCCGTGTTCCACCGAAAGTTCAATGCCAAATACTTTGTTTTAGTTCTTTCGCATTATAACTGGTTTGCTCTCGCTCCTCATTCCTTTCTCCATGAAAGCCAGTCAGCTCCTTACTAATAGAGTAGACCCTTCCATCATATATTTAACTAATATATATAACTCCACAGTCTACCAGTTTGGATACACTGTCAACCGTATTAACATCGGTTCCTCGATCAACATACAGAGCACAGGGTTTCTTACGGATGTCAATTATCCTTCATCAGGATGCATACATATGTTCACGCATGAATTAACTCGTCCTTATTTATATCGATTCTCCATTAAATACAGAGCTTGCCATCAAGGACAATCATATAATAGGATATAGGAAACATATTGCCAACATTGTCTTTAAATAATTTACTAATTATGCGGGTTTGTTGCATGTTGTTTATTATTTCAAACCAATAAATAATGGCCTTACTATTGTTTATTATTTCGCAGGATTCGCAGGATTCATTTGATTCTATGGTCAGGTCTCTGAAAAAGCCAATTAAACACTTAAATAGTCAAGATCTGGAAGACATGCTTTACCCCCACCATAAATTTCTGAAAAACTGGCCTTCATTTCAACTTGCTGTGCTGAAGACGAGGGTGGATTTGCATGATCAGTTGAATGAAAATGAATCAGATATTCGGGATGCTTTTGAGGGCAGATTCATAATCCCCATAGATGAAGATCCCATTGCTGCAGAATTTTTGTCTGTGTTGAAGCACAAGTATAGTGTTGTATCGGAATACAAATTAGAGGACAACTATACCAAGTCTAAATCAACTGAATCCAGTTCTAGTGCTCTTGAACTTACCGAATTAAAGCCAGAAACAGGATTTACAATCTCTAATGGGAACGGGTATGGTAGTTCCAATATTGGATTGGATGTCCGGAGCTCTGCAATAGGCACTGGACCTGATCGTAATGAACACCAACTAATTCAATGTGATGAAAATATGGACTTTGATGATGATCAGGAAAACAAGCCAGAGCATTTTGGCAATATTGAAGAAATTGAAGAGGTTTCCTGTGATCGATTGAATCAACTCAGCCATAAGACATCTACTGCAGGCTGGTTTGTATCAGAAGGAGAATCGGTTTTGCTTTCCCATGATGATGGATGCTGCTCTTTTCACGATATAGCAAATTCAGAGGTGTGGAGGTTTTAATTATTGTACTTGATTTTGGGGTTTATGGGTGTTATAATTTATACATTTTGGGATTTTCTATTAGAAATAGGGAAAAGCCTAGGGGTTAGATTATTCTCATGGTTTAAATTTCTATATTTGAAATAAAATTCACCAATTTCTGTTTAAAAAAATGATTTGCCTAAATATTTGATGTAGTTTAAATAGGATGTAGCTCATTTCAAAGACTGTTGAAATTTTCTAGAAACTATGATTGGCATTTCAAGAATATTTATGCACTCTTTAAATTTTCCCTTAACATAAAGGGCAGTTGATGTATGAGTAATACTCAGTATTGTTATTTTCCAATCTCCAGGAGAAGGCTGAATATAAAGCTCCATATGGGCTTACCCCAAACATGTGGGGTGATTTCTGGTTGATCAGAGCAGCTGGTTCAGATGGTCGCTCTGGTAAATATGTTGTGGCAGCATCTGCAGGTTGTACATTGGACTCAGGTTTCTGTTCATGGGACTTTTATAATAAAGAAATTATGGCATTCCATACTGAATCAGAGGCCTTCACTTCAACGTCCAGTACCATCTCTCTAGTTTTGGCAAAGAGGGATGTCTCGGGGAGAAATTTTGGCTTTGCAAATGTTGTGCCAGAGAATCAACATTGGTGGTACATGCCATGTGGGCCTCTTATGGTATCTACTGCCAGTGCCCAAAAGACATTTAATATTTATGATATTCGTGATGGAGATCCCGTGATTTCAATGTGTTTGTTTTGAAAGTTTAGGTTTCATAGTAAATCATCAATGGGCTCTAAAATAAGGCCACATTGAAATCTTGGATACATGTTTCATGCCAAAATCAGTTGTATCTTCCATAAATACACAATCTTGGACCACTCTGTATAAATCTGCTTCTTGGATAATATTACATCTCCCTCATTATACAGGTGGTGTTCTTACATGCATAGCAAAGGCATTGTTTTGGCAATCATTTTTTAAGTCACTAGATATTGTGGGTACAAGGATCTAGGGTCTCCACATGAAACTGTGTTGCCCGGAGACTCACTCTGCCTGTCCTTAAATTTTTAAACATAGTAGTATGCCAATGCTTCTTTCATTTTGTATGCATAAGACGATTTTTTGTCAAAGTCCATAATTTTTTTAAAGTTTTATCCATCCTAGTTTTGTTGTGAATGCACAGGTTTTTGGCTCAACGCATATTGTTATATCTTTGTTTTTTCCTTTACTAACTATTTGAAATTTCTAGTTATATTTAGAGGTGTCTTTTAAGGGATGAGGGGAATTACTTGGATTTAGTGCTGCCAGGCTTATCATTTATTCTCCAAATGAAGCCCTGTAATCTGTAACACTATATGGCCATGCAGCTCACTTGTTAAAATATAGTTGATACAATACGTTGTACATGAAGCCTGGAATTGTGTACATTCCTGGAATATATTAATTTGCAGGCATGCTTAAAAGAGAGATAGGTTTTGATAAAATCAAAAACCCTGAACATGAAGAAAAAAACGAGGAAATTATTTTATACATATAGAACCAAGACACTATCTCCTCATTAATAACAAAACCTCAGTCCAAAAATCATATGTACAAATTCTAGAAGTCGAAAGTTGAAAATTTCTGAAATGGAACCAGGCCCTTTTCAAAAGAATAAATTTAGTAAAAACGAGGGTGAAGAAAGCTATCTTATCAAAATTTCCACATACCGTGTTAGCAAGGAATGACTACGAGTCCTAAGCAGTGAGACTGAGGAATTGCTCTTTTGCTGCAGGTTGCAGTTCTCTTCTCCAACACGATGAAAAGAAAATTCTTAGCTTTGGAGTCTGAAGCTCGAGTCACAACTTGGAAGTTGGTAAGGAAAATTATCAGGGTTGTTGCCAGTTGGCTTGGAGTTCGCAGCCTAATTAATTTTATTTAATGCATTTCCTTCAATGCTGCGCCAGTTGTCACTGGCCAGCAACCTTTACAATAAAATTTATTAGACTCGTCACGCTACGAGGAAAATTTGACGTGATCACTGATCATTGATTTCTTATTGTGATAACAAACATTGGAGATTTACTGTCCTGTTTTAAAGTTTTATATTTTTTTTTTAAAATTGAAACCGCCGTCGGCATACCGACGCCTTGTAAGCGTCGCTCTTTTGATGTTTTGAACGATTTCCATTTTCGTCGGTCTTGTGACGTCCGTCGATATTGCGACAGCTCTAGAAACGTCCAAAATTTCGGACCACATTTCGTCGGAATTGCGACAGTTATTCCTGGCGTCGATATTGTGACGCTTCTGGAAAGCGTCGGTCTTGTGACACTTTTGCAATACGTCGATCTTCTGACACTTTTGTATGGCGTCGGAAATGCGACAGTTTAGACAGGTCGGAAGAGCGACAGTATAAAGACGTCGGAAGCGCGACGTTCAAAACGTCGGACCAAATTTCGTCGGAATGGCGACATTTTACAAATGTCGGTTTGGGAGGCGTCGGAAGAGCGATGAGTGTTTGGCAGCGACGAGAAGTTTTGGTAGTGCGACACTTTGTATAGGTGTCGGAATTGCGACCGCACGAGAAACCACGTTTTTCCCAGCCTCGAACTGTCGCTCTTGCGACGATTTGGCCGTCGGAAATTGCGCCAAATGTTCTAGTGAGAGAGATTTTGTTGGGATTTTTGCCAATAAATCACTAATATCAATTTTTGACAATGAAATTAATAAAATATGTGCATTTATATTTACTCATATCTGATTAATCCACTGACCTGGCTCAATGACCAAGATGCGTGTGTGTTTATTTTATTGAAGTGTATAAAATGGGAGGTTCGTAAGGTCTGCCTTGAATTTTTCTAGTCTATCATTGTTGTTTGAATCATTAATTAGAATATATTTACAAGGATCTTGTATTCATTTTTTCGTTTTGTTGATGGAAAAAATTAGTGATCCAATCTTGAGGAAAAGCAATCAATGATCCAATCAACTAGGTATAGTAATTCAATTAACTAGGTCTTGTAATTATTCACAAGTAATTTTGTCTTCCATCGATGGGATTATAGGACCCAGATGGTTTTAAAATTTGATTTCTGTGATTTTATCCCCTCAACATTTGTTCATCCTCAAGACACTCAACTGCTCATTAGGATGGAGATAAGCACACCATTCCGATCATTAGTTAATGCAAACCATTCCTTTTCTCATTTTACACTTTTGCAACATATGAAAAAAATAAAATATTGGGTTGTTGAAATTCCTGATCATTTCAACAATCAACAGATAAATTCATTAAGATGAGCACTGGAAGTAATTTCCAGTGCAGACTATTAAGCTTTAGTTTTAAGGAAGTGTCAGAAAATTGACCACATTTTGCATGACCCTCGAGAGCTACTTTGAGAGTCTTATTTTCGTAGCATATTACCAATATCTTCTTTAAACAATCAGACATAACAGACAAATGTGAGGTGGTCTCCAGTCAAATTTTGGGCTTAACAGATCCATTAACAAATTACTATAAGAAGATAGGCCAAACTGTCATTTTCTTTGTCTAGATTTAACTCTCAAAGTAGTTACATATGTCTACTTGGGAAATTTCAATTTCAAGAAAATTCAACCGTGATTTTGAGTAGAATATATCAAATTAGGCCCTGTTAGAGACATCAGGTTAATATACTTCATAAGAAGCACACCGGATGGGAAACATCACTAGAAATGTGCCAAATTGTACACTGTTGCATGAATCTGTATAAAGTGTTTTTCAACTTTAAATAAAGTTCATTAAACATAGTCTTAGCTTGAATACCTATAATAGTGTCGGGTTTAGGTGAAACTTAAAAAAAAAATTCATCTTCCTGCTCTATTTCTGAGAATAAACTTAAAGTTTTAATATTTAACAACAATTCTAAACAAAACTATCACCCTAGAGATGATTCTTTTAGCTAATTCACATAATTTTTATGTAGTTCTTAAATATTTGGGGTTCAAATATCCTACCAAAAAAGGAAGAAAGAAAACATGCATATTGTGTATTACCAATTTCACTGCCTAAGATTAATATAAATTGGAGCGTTATTAGCCTAATCGATAACATTTAACATCCAAGTTTAAATACGTGGTTACAAAATGTAAAAAAGACTAGAAGAGAACAATTTTTTTCCAAACACACCGTAGTCGATTTACCGTCGTCACAGTTTGCCAAATATCATTGTGTTTAAGCGGGAGAGAGTTCTAAAGAAATTTTTGAACAAAGTGGTACCTACCTATGTTGAATGTGAACATGGGAGACGACATCGTGGGGTAAACTAGCCACTCATATTTCCAGTGTATTTTATGTACTCTTTAACAGTGAAATCTATGGAGTGGTCTAGTTGTGTTAGCAGGCCTAAAGATGTATCCCAGGAAGGGTGAAATCTGTCACCAAATTCTATGTTGTCTCTATTATTGATTGTCTTTATGAGTTAAATAATGATATTTTATTTATTAAAATTCATATAAAAACTAACTCATTATCCTTGAAGAGACCATAAAACTTGTATTTACATAAGACCCATTTTCGATTGCAAAGCGTCAAAGGATAGTTATTTTAGGAAGGAGAAGTTCTCCTCCAATTTTAGATTAGTAGGTGGTATCATAGCATGGTTGTGCTCTCTTTGGTAAAAGTCTGATGTTGTCAAGGTCATAGTTGTCATGCATGGGATTAGGTTATACTATTGGTATGATCATTCCTGATGGTATATGTCGATATGTTGATTATATGAATATGTTTATGATTAAACATGTACATACCGATGTGGATTGATATTGAAGATGGGATAAGCCTCCCATGAACAACAATAAGGTATGGATTTTATTTTGGTACCTATTTGGTTTATTTGACATGATATATTTGTAGGAAGAAGAGAATCAAGGATGACGAGAAAAATGGTAGACTATTGTTCTTGTGACTCTCACTAGAAATTTGTTGGGCAGCAAGCAGATGAGCATTCTCCTAGTGTAGCAGATACATTGAGGAGCTTGAGGACAGAGATCAAAATTTTTAAGGAAGATAATGATAGGATGGTTGAGGCTCACAAAAGACTTGCAAGGGCTCAGGAAAATAAAATAGAGGTTACTTCAATGATTCTTCAAATCTTGTCAGAGTTATAGAAATAGGGACAAATGAGGATTAGTCAAGAGCAGGAAGAAAATACTAATGGATCCTATGGTAATATGTCTCGGCCTAGACACATATTGGATAAAGGGGAAAAAGTTAGAGGTGGAAGATCATTGGACACACCTGATAATAGGATTGGTATTTGATGAGGGCCATCATTTGGTATATTTTAAGGAGTTATAATGTCACTTTTTATCTTATTTACTCTCTCTCTCCCATATATTTAATTACATTTTTTCATATTTTTCTTAGTGAGATTTGTGTATTAAGGTTTGTCATATATTGAAGCCTAATGTGGTTTAAATGTAGGAAATAATGATATTTTTTTCGTAAGATTCCATATAAGGGCTCGGAGTAGAAAATGAGGAGAAATAATAGGGATGTTGACCATCTTCTTAACTTCTATATGTAGCCAATATCTCTTCAGATCCTCCTCCAACAAATCAAAGTTAAAGGCATGTAAGAAATTGATGACAAGAGGGAGCCAACCTCCACTTATCTCGAGTTTCAAGGCAACAAAGACCTACTTTTTAGGGATTTGTTGGTAGCTACCCTCTTTTTTAAATATACAAGAGCAAGATCTCATTAGGATTCATATTTCATATGCATCTACAAAACCCTTAGCTTTGCATTAGAAATATTTTACTTTCTTTGTTAATGTAAAATATTGGTTATGAAATAAGATGAGAATTTGGTTTTTTTCTCACTAAGTTGATTTTAGAGAGCTGAGATTGTGGGTTAGGGCCCAGTCCATGGGCTACAGTCTCTCTTATGTACACTTGTGTCTTTCATTTATGCTTCAGTAGTTGGTTAATTTCATTGCATTTTGGTAGCATATAAAATATCAAAACTATGTTTCCAAGTCTCCCTGACTCACCTCTTCCATTAGAGCTTGAGGAGAAAGGTATTCCACCACATACCAAACATATTTAGTTTATGATTTCTTGGAAAAGTTAGGATATATTTTACTCTTCTTATTATGAATATGCTATAGGTTCAGAGGTATATTTCTATTTCAAGTGCATAGGTAGTTCTAGTTAAATTGAACTCATATTTTCCACCATTTCTATGATAAGTTTGTTAACAATGAATGCATGAGTAGATGTCTTATTTAAAGGTTTGGTTACAACAACAAAGAAGGACCTTTGCAGAACTATCACTCTGAGCTACCACCCTCCAATTTCCTTCCATCCAAGTCACCCACAACCCTGTTTTGGAGGCCATCATCACACCATCGAGAGAAGCCATTTTGGTGCAAGAGAAGCCTTTTTGAGAGCTATAAGCTTGGAAAATGGGGTTGGTCATCCTCCATTTGCTTGGATCCACCTTTATCTCACCTTCCCTATCCTTCTATTCGTCATTTCTGGCCTCCAACCATCTCGGCCTGTTTACTCTAGCATTACAAGACATCATGTAGCAAAACATGAATCCTTAGCATATTCCTGTAGCAGTGTTGAGAACTCACTCCTTCGTCCAAAAATCACTCCTCTGCCTCACCTAAGCCTACAAAAGCCAACAATATACCTCCAAAACATAATATTTTGTTCACGAACACCCTTATGACACCCAAACACCCTCTTCTTTTGCTGCAAAATAGAGTAATTTGAAGTGTGATTATTCCACCAAAAGATACGTCATTAGCGCATTAGTTAGCATGAATTAGATAGAAACTAGTTAGTCATTAATTCAACATGTGTGAAAAGATAGATTAGTTCCTTCTTACAAGTTAATCAAGTAATCTAGAAATTGAACACAACTTAGTATAATTTCCTTTCTTGTACTTAGAATCAATGTTGATCTTTCTTCGTTACAAAAGTAGACATTAAATAGATGAGCTAGTGTAATCTAGTGTAGTTTCTTTTCTTTCCAATAAAGTCGTGGTTATGATCTGATTTCAGTCTTAGGTTGCAGTTAGAAGTGTGATAACCTTCCTCTTTCAGATTAGCCATAATTATTAGCACCTCATTGTAGAACTAAGATAAGGATGGCATGATTAGAGCTCATATGTTGTGAATATAGCAATGTCACCTCCAAGTTTGTACGAAACCCGAGTTGATAAGTAAAGTTGAGTGGCCTCTAGGAATTGAAACACTCTTGGTGAATTACCAGGGCTCACCACTGTTTGGCATTGTTTCCAGGGATGTGTCTACGTAGATGTTTGTTTCTGCTTCAACCTTATTTTCTGCCTTTTGTTTTACATTCAGTTCCAAAATATTGAGAAATAAAAAATATTTTCACTTTCATTCCTCGTAGGAGTAGGGAAAATCCAGGAAAATTCTTACCAAAAAACTCCACATCCCCACACAATAAACCTTCACTCTTGTTCAGTGATTGTGAGGTAGAACACCCTCAAGGCGAGCCATTTGAAAACTTTGAAGGGCCTATTGGGGAAGAAGAGTAACGTGCTTCACTAGAGGAACCTACTTCACCTATTTAAGTTGTTTTATAGAAATCAAACCTACGGATAGATGTGTTTCCCTAAGTGTGGTGATCTCATTTAGAACAATATATGAAAGACACTTGAACTTTTCCTTAAGATAAATAAATGAGATAAGAACACCTATTTATGATCTTTCGCTTCTGCCTTCCATTATTTATGTTATTGTTGTCATGGCTCCTTCTAAAGAATCCTCCTTGAACAAGGCTGAAAATTTTCATCCAAATGTCATGTGTCCACTTCGGGCACAAAACCAGCCACCATAAAAATGAAGCTAAGTATACTTTCCATGACCGTAAATCATTGGGGATCTAAGATACACTTTTACACTTCATCAACATTGCCTTATAGGGCTATAAATTGCACACATTTGCGATTACAAATGACTTGGTCAAAATTTTATGAGTACCAATATTGAAAGAGGGCTCACAAAACCTACATTATTTTGTCTGAATATTTAATGTTTAAAGGGATATTTTTTCATGGGAATGATAACTAAAACCATTTTACAAAAAATACAATGCCTCTTGCACAAGAGTAAAGGTAAGAGAATTAATTTCATCTCGAATTATTATGAAATGCAACACTAACAGAATGAAGGCACATTATCAAATATCTTTAGTTCTAGTATGCAACTAGGAATACAAATATGGCTATAGCATATAACAAAAAGGGAAATTATGAGATCTTTGGTTTATTTTTTATAATATTTTCCTTGTGGGAACAATTGAAAATGCCGAGAGCTTCTTCAAGACAGTGGATAGATGGTGAAAAAATTCCTATTATAAAAGTCTTTGACCCCCCATCCAATGAATAATGTAGCAGACTTGTATGTTTACTATCCCTACACAATTTTTAAAGTTAGATACAAGATTGTAATCTAGTTTCATTCTCAATTAGAATAAGGTTAATAATTTTCCTTGTAGGAAGAGTTTTAGTGGTAACAATTTTCAATACAATACCACTAAAGGAAGTATCTTTAAACCTAATGGTTCATGAGTCAAACATGTGCTCTTCACATACGAGTTCAAAATATGGATAGTTGTGGCTTATAAAGTCTAGTAATAAGGATCTATACATCAAGATAACACAAGGATATGTAAACCTAAAACATGTGAAACAATTGGAGATCGTCAATTCGGAATGCAAAGATCGGTCTCAAGGAGTAAAATTTTTTCTTTGCATGAAGTAAAATAGGGTTAGATTAGGTGAAAGGGTGGTTTCTCAATGTTCAGGCACAATGAAAATTTTTACATGTCAACCATTTGTCATATTTCACACCCTTCAAAGTGAAGTTACATCGATATGATCTAAATTTCAAACAACACAATAGAAGAAATAACCAAGATTTTTTAGTTATTTATGGACAATGGAGATGCCTACTTATTTTCTTAGAATTTGGGAAAGGAATACACTCTTAGCTAAAAAAAAAAGACAATTAGTTTTAATGGATCTCTCCTTGACATAAAACAAGTTGGAAATGATACCATATATTGAACTAGTGGTTTGTGTAATGTGTGTAAATTGTTGTATACTAGATGGATTAATAGTGAATTCAATAAAAGTAGTAACCATTAAGGTGAAGCACTGATTTGTATCATTTTTACAGGATATTTTCCTTTCTTTATAATTAATTTTTTATAATATCATTTCAAAAGTGAATGAGCCTACAAATTCATCTCAATCACCAAGCATGGAATAATAGAGGTATATATAGAAAATTTCAAAGAGAAAGTTGTCCTTGAGATAATTGGATATAACATCCCACTTGTGGATATGTGCTTGTCACTCACTTTCACTAATACAAACCCACTAGAACAAGATGGCTATAGTGTCCTAACAAGACAACATTTCGTAAGGGTTAGAATAGAAAAACCACATATATTCTCAAATAATAGTAGAGGAGAATGTCTAGAAGTGACATAAGTTCTCATATACAAGAATTTAGAATTTGATGTCTCATTGTTTTGGATGATGACTCGACACATAGGAAAGGGGGTTTGCAGAATGAGAGTTCTAGGTAGCATGATACAATAATTTTTTTTAGCAATAGTATATAGAGATGAATAAGCTCCCTTAAGTAGTAAATTAATTAATTTGGTTTATGCAGGAACACAATAAAATACAAAAATAGGTATAAATACAGAGATGTAGCAGAAATAAAACTTCATTTCATTAAAATAAAAATACTAAAATACGCTTACAGACATAATGGAAATAAACTAGCTAGGGCATTGGTAGCTTATCTCTGAGAAGAGATGTGGCAGCTACATACCTCTGATCTGTGTTACGATGAGGCTCGAAGGCCAATTTATTGTTGATAGATAATGGAAAACCCTAAACATCCAAAAACCTAACCCTAGGAGATGAAGCGCCAAAACTATGGGCCCCGTTTGGGTAAATTGGTACGTCAATATTCTTGGGGACATAACTTTGGCATATGATCTCCATTTTATGTGCTCAATACCTCGTTAGAAATATTTATCCGAGGATTACAAATTTTGACATGAGAACATTTAAGTAAATTCCACGTTACTCCAGGTTTTCCCAAAAAATGTCGTTTAGGGCCTCAAAACAGCTCTGGAAGTTCAGGGCCCGAAAAACTGCTAAAAATAGTAAGTTGTGCCGAAACTGAAAAAATGAAAGAACCGATGGTGGGGGTCCAAATGGAATGGGTGCATGGACACCAATATCCACCTAGATCATCCCTCCCCCTTTAGAAATAAATGGTCCCCATTGCGTTGAGTTCCTCCATGAGATGAGGAAAATTTTGTTGAACTTGGTATTGGATTTGTCGAAGATGTTGTGGACATGCTGGAAGACGTGTTGGATGAGTTCAATAAATATGGTTTCTTTATCAGGCTCAAATAGTACATGTGTGAATTCTGTCTATGTGGTTGCATGAGGTATGGCAACATCAGGCGGCATCGTGCTTGGGGTCATATCAATGGAGTGCTTGACCTGACAATGTAGAGGAACCTCTGTGGGTGAGGAGAAAATGTCCTCATATTCCTACATGACTTTTTCCATCAGCTGCTGCCATGCAAGGGATTCCTGTTTCGAGGTTGTGGACACAATTTTCTTCTTTCCCTGTGGGTGAATTGTAACAAAAATAAATTTCCTGGTTTGGGAAACAATCTTGCTGCGTTGTTTTGAAGTAGTAAAAGAGATAGAAGGAGGCAGTACTACGTTTGATATCTTGTCAATTTATTTCCCAAAGTAATAATAACAACACGGGCCTAGACTCATACAAAACATGTTGCTTCCACAAGTATGGTTGGAACAATAATACATCAGACACATCAAGAAGAGCAACATCACGCAATACCTCATCCGTGAATGGCTTGATGTTGTACGGAAGGTGGCACTGCTGGAGACCACGAAGATCTCTTCCTTGGTGAAGCCACCAAATGGTATACGGCTAGCGGGTGTGTTGTGGTTGGTAGGCTGAGCTGCTTCATGAAATCTACTGAAATGAGGTTCTTTTGGCTTCCGCTAACAAGAAGGGAATTCAGTGGAGAACCCTTCACCCACATTTGTGAATAGAAGAGGCGCTCCCCCTCCTCTGGATCCTCGGGATCCTCCCTCTGGAGCTTGGTGGTGGAAACAATGGCACTGGGATCCGCATCAATTATCTACTTCCCTTTGTCATCACCATTTTCTGGTTCTAACTCAGCATCAGGACATGCATTTGGTTCAGGTGCCTTCATTTCGGACACCACGACTCTTTGGCTTTACACTTGTTTGTGTTGTGAGTGGGGCTGTTATGAAATTCACACCACTTCACCATGTCCTTATTTGTATTTATGGTGTTATTATGATTCGCTCTGCTTGGAATTTTCCCCTTGTTCTGCAGTTCGGGGGTGCCTTTCCCTCGATTTTTATTCGCGAATCCAAAGTCTCGCTTATTCTACTTAAATTTCTGCTAGATCTTGGTGGCATAGCGATATACCATGCCAAGTGAGGTAATGTCGAGGAAATCTATTTCCTCCTAAATGTATATGTGAAAAAAACTACGGTATTTGAGCACCAAATGTCTGTTTGAATATTTAATACCCAAATTTTTGTGCAGGGTATGGAACAAATTCGTCAGTTCGTGCACATCTTGAACCCTTTGTTGCCACAGTGTGGTCTATTTGATGTACTTGTCCTAATATCTCCCCACAAGGTAATATTGTTCATTGATTCCGTCTCGGAACGAATTCCAAGTGGGTGTGACTAACAATAGAGAGGGTCCCCTCCCATCCTTTTGCTCATAGTAGGTTTCCCACTAGTCTTTGACATGGGAGGCGACTTTGAGGAGTGAAAAAATAATCTTTTCTCGGTAGAGAAATCATGGACCGATAAATACCGTTCTAGAAAATTCAACCATATATCTACAACTTCTACATCTATCTGGCCTTCAAATACAAGAATGTCAAAGTTGACTTGTATCTTGAAAGGGCGTTGGTAGCTTATTTATGAGAAGAGATGTGGCAGGTACATGCCTCTGAACTGTGTTACAATGAGGCTCGGAGGCCTATTTATTGTTGAGAAACAATGGAAAACCCTAAAAATCCAAAAAACTAACCCTAGGAGATGAAGCGCCAAAAATATGGGACCCGTTTGGGTAAATTGGTACATCAATATTCCTAGGGACATCACTTTGGCATATGATCTTTGTTTGATGCGCTCAATACCTCGTTAGAAATATCAAAGGAACTTCCATGTGAGAAACATCAAAGAAACTTCCATGTTGCTCCCAATTTTCCCAAAAAACATCGTTTAGGGCCTCAAAACGGCCCCAGAAGTTCAGGCCCCAAAAAACTTCTAGAAATAGTAAGCTATGCTGAAACTAAAAAAAATGAAAAAACCAATGGTGGTGGTCTAAATGGAATAGGTGGGTTGCCACCAATATCCACCTGGATCATTAAAGGTTTTTCCTTTCTTGATAAAGCTAAATTTTGTGTATGGTATTTTGTTAATATGGAAATATTCCTTATATGTACATGATGAGACTTTGAGGCTATCATGGCCTCCCAATAAGAGCACATGTCCCCAAGTAGGAGCTTGATGTTAAGCACCATTTTGTATAAATATTGTACATATGATCTTCACCATATTTTTCAAAAAAAATCCAAGATGACGCGGTTTGAAATTTGGTATAATTTGGCATCATGGATTTTTGGTCTTGAGTGGTTAAATTTCTTTCCGATGCCTCAAAAATACATACTATTGATGAATAATCCTACAATATAGTTTTAAAGAGAATTGGTGCCAGTTATTTACAAATAATTTTCAATCTTAGGGATAGTGTTGTTGATAATTGTAGACCCATCCCAATAGTCATATAAATATGATTTAGAGTGTTTTCAACATTAGGACATGGGGAGGCATATCACATAGTCTTGGATGCTAGCATTGAAAACATGTTTGAAGCTACTTGTGAAACACTGGAATTGTTGATCAACTCCTATCATTTTTTTCCTATAATACCTTTGTAAAATTTACCCAAAATAGGTGCTCAATTTTTTGGTTAGAGTGGTTTCCTTACAACAATGCATTCCAAACTTCTTGTAGAAGAAATTTATCCTTGGACACAGCAACCATAGCCACATTTCTTCAATTTATGTCCATACCTTTTTGCTTTAAAAGAAATTATTCAAAAGGACAACACAACCAAGTTGGAAAATATGCCAACAACCTTATTCAAGGGACCATCCTTCAGATTTTGGGATAGTTAGAGGATTCGGTTACTTCAACATGTGCCTAGAAAGAGAATGCTACATAAATTATGCTTTCCTTTTATTTTATAATTGGTTGTCAATGGTCCAAATCAAAGGAAGTATTTCTAACTCCATCCTATACATGCTTATCCACATGAGTTCTTTGTTAGAGGGACATCCAAAATTTGAAAGGATGAATGATTTCCTTTTGAAGAATAATAATATAAATCTGTTAGATGTCAGAGAGTAGAAGCATACTACTTTTCAAGTATTTTGAGAAAAATAAAACCTTGAAATATTTAGGATACAAATCCTTTTGAAGGCTTGGTTTCAACCAAGAGGAATAATAATCCCTCACCCAATTAACAACAACATTGAACTCAAGATCTATAAGAATGGACCATCAATAGTAAAACTTCACCATCCAAAATCAACTATGACTTGATGAAATTAGTTAATACTTCAACAAAGGAATCATAACGAAAGACAAAAAGTGGTACCAAATTATCACCAAAACAACAATGAAGGAGGATGACAAAACCTAGACTTATCCCTTCCAAGTTATCAATTTATCCGTCAATGGATTAATATTCAAAGGTCTGTAGAGGACTTGAACCTTCTGCCATTGATCCTTATGCATAAAAATCTTTGCATCTTGAAATTTTTTATCAAGCCACCATTCAAAACCAAAGATTCTAGGCTACATGGGATTTTTTCCCATGTATCACTATTGAATTAAAATATATACAAAACAAAAAAAAATGTCTTAATGTTTGTTGTTACATTACTAATATATTATACTTTTAAATCAATTAAGAAACTGGGTACTTTACCATTGTAATTCATTACGAAATATGAGTCAAAATCAAGAAGAGAGGTAAGAGAGAGATAGAGAGATTTTGTTGGGATTTTTGCCAATCAATCACTAATATCAATTTGTTACAATGACATTAATAAAATATGTGCATTTATATTTACTCATATATGATTAATCCACCAACCTGGCTCAATCACCATGATGCGTGTGTGTTTATTTTATTGAAGTGTATAAAATTAGAGGTTTGTAAGGTCTGCCTTGAATTTTTCTAGTCTATCATTGTTGTTTGAATAGTTAATTACAATATATTTACAAGGATCTTGTATTCATTTTTTCATTTTGTTGATGGAAAAAATTAGTGATCCAATCTTGAGGAAAAGCAATCCATGATCCAATCAACTAGGTATAATAATTCAATTAACTAGGTCTTGTAATTATTAACAAGCAATTTTGTCTTCCATTGATGGGATTATAGGACCCAAATGGTTTTAAAATGTGATTTATATGATTTTATCCCCTTGATATTTTTTCATCCTCAAGACACTCAACTACTCAGTAGGATGGAGATAAGCACACCATTCCGATCATTAGTTAATGAAAACCATTCCTTTACTCATTTTAAACTTTTGCAACATATGAAAAAAGAAAATGTTGGGTTGTTGAAATTCCTGATCATTTCAACAATCAACAAATAAATTCATTAAGATGAGCACTGGAAGTAATTTCCAGTGCAGACTATTAAGCTTTAGTTTTAAGGAAGTGTCAGAAAATTGACCACATTTTGCATGACCCTCAAGAGCTACTTTGAGAGTCTCATTTTCGTAGCATATTACCAATATCTTCTTTAAACAATCAAACATAACAGAAAAATGTGAGGTGGTCTCCAGTCAAATTTTGGGCTTAACAGATCCATTAAAAAATTACTGTAAGAAGCTAGGCCAAACTCTCATTTTCTTTGTCTAGATTTAACTCTCAAAGTAGTTACATATGTCTACTTGGGAAATTTTAGTTTCAAGAAAATTCAATCGTGAATTTGAGTAGAAGATATAAAATTAGGCTCTGTTAGAGACATCAGGTTAATATACTTCATAAGATGCACACCGGATGAGAAACATCACTAGAAATGTGCCAAATTATACCCTGTTGCATGAATCTGTATAAATTTTTTTTCAACTTTAAATAAAATTCATTAAACATAGTATTAGCTTGAATATCTATAATAGTGTTGGGTTTAGGTGAAACTTAAAAAAAAAAAATTTCATCTTCCTGCTGTATTTTTGAGAATATACTTAAAGTTTTAATATTTAACAACATTTCTAAACAAAACTATCACCCTAGAGATGATTCTTTTAGTTAATTCACATAATTTTTATGCAGTTCTTAAATATTCGGGGTTCAAATATCTTGCCAAAAAAGGAAGAAAGAAAACATGCATATTGTTTATTACCAATTTCACTGGCTGAGATTAATATAAATTGGAGCGTTATTAGCCTAATCGATAACATTTAACATCCAAGTTTAAATACTTGGTTACAAAATGTAAAAAATACTAGAAGAGAACAATTTTTTTCCAAACATACCGTAGTCGATTCACCGTCATCACACTTTGCCAAATATCATTTTGTTTTAGCGAGAGAGTGTTCTAAAGAGATTTTTGAACAAAGTGGTACCTACCTATGTTGAACGTGAACATGGGAGACGACATCATGGGCGGGTCTGGTCAGACTCCTCCTTGGGTTGCTATAACAAGGGATAGGAGAACGTGAATAAGGGAGAGGGCTGTTGTAACAAGGACGTGAACAAGGAAGAGGTCATTCGGTGCGAATGTTGCTACAAAAAAATATATGGCATGGGCAGGGATGGGTTTTGGAAATTTGAATAGGAGGGGGAGGTGGCGGATGGTGTTAATGTGAGGGAGTGCTTGGCGATCCGTAATGCAGCCAAGGTTGTCACACCCCTGAGTTAGAGTCACATACGACTGAGTGGTGGCGAGCGCGCCTTTGTGTGGTGGGCACCCAAATCAGGTATGTGTGACGGATATCTATGACGGGTGTGCCATGTTGGCGAGAAGCCACCTTTGGGTGAGTCGTGTAGCGGCAGGCGAGAGTCGTGCAGATGGTAAACACAACGAGTGATGTTGGGCGGGCACATGCCCATAGCAAGAAAACGTGTCGATGGCGTTGCGCAAAATTGTGTTGAAGAGCGTGTGTAGATGAGTACATGAGTGTAGTGGTTGGGAGAACTGGGAATAACGGGTGCAGGTGGCCAAGCCAACCTGGGCGGCCTGAGTGACTAGAGTGACCCATGGGTCAACACTTGGGCGATGGACACCATGTGCGACAAACGAGTTTATACCATGGAGTTGGCCGAGTTTTATTATGGTAGGGCGACGTGTTGTAGAGTGACCTGGACAACCTACACTTGGGCGAAGGGTCATTTTTAATGGCCAAATGGTACCACAAACATAACATATATATTGGTGGTTTCGTGGAAGTTCTAAGGCATCATCAAATTCACATGTTTGGAGTTCACTTTTAGATCTCAATGCAAGGAAGAAGGAATATGTCGAGCATGGAGAATGAGTTTATGAGCTAGTAGGGCAGGTGGACGAACATGTCGGATGAAAAAATGGGCGAAGGAGCATGCAGGAAGTGACCCTGATAAATGAACATGCGTAGAACAATGTAACAACAGACTAGGCAGAGGCCCATGTAGACAGTGACTCGATGGGTCATCTCGTGCGGTGCGTTCAGGGGAAAAGGTGCATACAGTTCAGAGTTGGGCATGACTCATTCAACGAGTGGCTTGAGTGACCCTGCTGCACAACAATGGATTAGGATAGGCTAAACACGTGTAGGTCATGACCGTGGTGACCTAGGTTGCACGAAATTTTGGCAGACTTCACAATTTGTATTTTGGAGGTAAATTTGGGTTTCCAACAAATTGAATTGTTGTTGGGAGGCATTATTTCCTAGCTCAAAACATAAGTGTTGGACTAAATCGGCAAGGTGTGCAGGTGGTTTCAAGGACTTGGGAAAACTTGTATAATTATTATAAAATTGTACATTGTTGAATTGTTATATATTATTGGTGTTGGCAATATGATGCAGAGTGTTGTCCTTGATGGCAACCCACTGAATAAAGATGAAGTTGTGCTTGATAGAATATGTTCTTGATGGAGTAAATCTGATGTATCTACAGTGTATACAGAAGGTAATGAAGAAAGGATTTCAGCATGTGCTAAATCTTGATGAAAAGAGTATGTCTCTAGGCATACGCGGATTCGCCTAGGGGAAGTCGCGTATGCACGCCGGAATCAACGTACCAAGTCGCGTATGGGAAAAAGCGCTCTTAAAATGCAAAACCAGGGGTAACCACCATGGTATTGACCCATTGTATTGGGTAATGATTTGTCTAAATGACCCCGTCCAGGAATACCATCGGAAGTAATGTGGTTTTGGCTCATGGTATTGAAATTGGGTAAACCTATATAAGGAGAAGAATTTCATTGTGCAAAGAACATGAGTGTGGGTGAAAGATGTCTGAGCTTGAATGAATACTTCTCTCTAGAGTATATCTGAATGGAAAGGGTTACAGTTGAATGAAAGATCTGAATGTATGATGCACCGATGAAGGAGTGATGAAGAAGGGTATCTAGATCTGTATTGTACTTGTATTTGCTAGATCTGTTCATGGAAGGCTTAGATCCTAGGATGAGGTGAATATCCCAGAGAGGCAAAGGAAAATCTGAACTTAATATCTCATCCGAAGAAATATTTCGCTTTATAATAGTTGAAGATTTATATTAATTGAAGTCTTCGGGCCCACTCAAAGAGGAAGGTGAGACAACGACACTGAAGTGAAAAGCATATGCAAACTGTGGTTCAACAAGCATGGGTATGAAACATCCTATTCTTTCTACCGAATTAACAAGTATCCCATCTGGACCTTGGAATTGTATGTCCTACAGATGTATGTTTGAGCTTACATGGTAATGGTCCACCAAAAATTGACGAACATGGTCTATATTGGCATCGGTGGTTGCCTTCGCATCAGTTAACATGAGTTTCTTCCAGGAGAGGTCGAGCAACCATTGTGGGGTTGAGCCTCAGGAGACATTGCAAACGAGTGTAGGTGGTTCCCTACGCTTCGGTAGGAGTCTCCAAGAATTATTATGTTGTAAGATGATTTCTCTATAATAAAATATTGAATGCTCAGCAACTGCAGCGGTGGTTTTCTCCCGACTTGGGTTTCCACCTAAAAATCCTGGTGTTCATGTGTGATGCTTTGTGTGATGGTTTACTCTGCTCTTACTGTTCATTAAACATCTGATGAATGAATGATGGAATGATTTAAGTGAAGATCTAATAACATAATTAGATATCTGTGTATACGCGAGTTTCGTAAAGGGTATCCGCGTATATACGCGAGTCTGGTTCAGGAAAGTAGCATATGGGGTTTAGAAGCAAGAAAAAGTAAAATTTTAGCAGCAAGAACACGATTCCCCCTCTCAGTATTTTTCCCAACAATTGGGAAGAATTTTTAGGAGTTGCCCCTCCCAAGTACGTATGCGCATACTTATGTGATGTTGTAAAATGTTTAATTACTGAAAGATTAAATATTGAAGATTAGTGTTATTCCGTTGCATTTTTAAAGAACACTTGATTCGAAATTGGCTAATTGTTGAAGATAGGCGCATTGTTTGCACTTGAGTATTGCTAAAAAGAAAAAGTGTAGTAGTGTCGTACTCACTATACGTGGTTGAAAGAGCACCACAAGTATAGGGCCATGATAGAGCTGGTTCAGGTCACGTTTTACAGAGAATGGGATTTATAGGGATTTGGAGTTTTGAAGATTGGCAGAAAGACACCAAGGGGCCGAGTCAAGTCGTACAAATTCCATCAACAAAATTGCGAGATATTGAAGAGAGATTAACAGAATTGGAGAAAGAGTTTCATGCGACGGGACAGAATCTTCTTGCATTGGTTAAGGAAGGGATATCTGACATGCACAGGATTGAATTATATCTAATCGTGAGGAAAATAGATTGTTTTGAAGCAGGTAAAATGAAAATTAAGGAAGAGAAAGGCATGATTCAGGAGAAGCAACACTTGGCGATGGACACCATGTGCAACGGATGAGTTTATACCATGGAGTTGGCCAAGTTCTATTATGGTAGGGTGACATGTTGTGGAGTGAACGGGATGACCTACACTTGGGTGAAGGGTTGCATTTAATGGCCGAACGGGACTACAAACATAGCATCTATATGGGTGGTTTGGTGGAAGTTCTAAGGCATCATCAAGTTCACAAGTTTGGAGTTCACTTTTAGATCTCAATGCGAGGAAGAAGAAATAGGCCGAGCATGGAGAATGAGTTTATGAGCCCGTAGGGCAAGTGAATGAACATGCCAAACAAAAAATTGGGTGAAGGAGTGTGCAAGAAGTGATCCTACTAAATGGATACATGTAGAACAATGTAACAGTAGACTGGGCGGAGGCACATGCAGACAGTGACCCGACGGGTCATCTCGTGTGGTGCGTTCAAGGGAAAAGGTGCATACAGGTCAGAGTTGGGAATGACTCATGCAACAAGTGGCTTGAGTGACCCAACAGCACAACAATGGACCAGGACAGGCAGAACACGTGCAGGTCATGACCCTAGTGACCTAGGTTGCACAAAATTTTGGCAGACTTCACAATTTGTATTTTGGAGGTAAATTTGGGTTTCCAACAGATTGAATTGTTGTTGGGAGGCATTATTTCCTATCTCAAAACATAAGTGTTGGAATGAATCGGCAAGGTGTGCGGGTGGTTGCACAGACTTGGGAATACTTGTATAATTATTGTAAATTTGTACATTGTTGAACTGTTATATATTATTGGGAAGAATTTTTGGGAGTTGCCCATCCCAAGTATGTATGGGCATACTTATGTGATGTTGTAAAATGTTTCACTACTGAAAGATTAAATATTGAAGATTAATGTTATTCCGCTGCATTTTTAAATAACACTTGCTTGGAAATTGGTTACTTGTTGAAGATAGGCATAGTCTATGCACTTGAGTATTGCTAAAAAGAAAAAGTGTAGTAGTGTCACACCAGCTATATGTGGTTGAAAGAGCACCACAAGTATAGGGCCATGATAGAGCTGGTTTAGGTCACGTTTTGCAGAGAATGGGATTTACAGGGATTTGGAGTTTTGAAGATTGGCAGAAAGACACCAAGGGGCTGAGTCAAGTCGAACAAATTCCATCAAAAAAATTGTGAGAAATTGAAGAGATATTGATAGAATTGGAGAAAGAGTTTCGTGCGACGAGACAAAATATTCTTGCATTGGTTAAGGAAGGGATATCTAACATGCACAGGGTTGAATTTTATCGAATCGTGAGGAAAGTAGATTGTTTCGAAGCAGGTAAAATGAAAATTAAGGAAGAGAAAGACATTATTTAGGAGAAGCAAGTTGAGCTTACAAGGAATATTGAAAAAATGAAGCACGATGAGATGGAGCTCACTATGGCCAGACCGAAGGATATAACAGATGTAAAAACAAAAGAGGAAGAACTTGGGATTATTGAACTAGCCCAAGTTGAACTAGATTCATGCACATTGCAGACATTGACAATGGATGAATCTCATGAATATGTTGCAGATGTGACAATGATTGAGGAGAAACTTGATGACCAAGTTGGAACAAGATCAGACACAATGCAAACATTGATGAAGGAGGAAACTCACTTGGAGAGACCTCATGAATATTTAATTTTTGATATGACTTGTGTTTCATTGGAGCTTTTGGAGGATGGATCATATGCAGGGATGAGAAAAGGGATAAATTCTTTGTTGATTCCATGGATGATCTCTCCTTGGATGACTATGATGAGACCTTTTTCATTGGAGAGGCAAGGAGTATTAGTTGTTGCAAGACTTGTTAGGGAAATTTGTGACCTCGTGCTAGAAGGTTCAAATGCATGTGACAAGGGTGAAACCTGATGAGACTTGCAATGATGGGTGATGCTTAGCCATATGGAGAATTGGTTAAGTTCTAGGCATGACTTATGGACTGATTGGAGGAAGGGTATACTATTAGGGTAGACTTCTTCATGGTTCGAACCAAGAAGGAAATCCTTGAAGTTGGTGGACCTTTAGTGGGGGAGGCAGCAGAGAAGGAAGGGCGTGTGATGACATATGAAGGTAGGGGTGATTGAGGGCACTTAGATATATGAATAGAGTTGTGTTGAGTCTACTTTGATAGATACATGGACAACCAAAGTCATGGATATCACATGAGAGCATGGAAGACATTATACAGGTGAAATTATGGAGATGCCACTTATGATAATCACAGAGGAGTGTTAAAGCACGGATGTTGAGTAGGATTGATTAGCTAGTGTGACATGGAGACATTTTATAGATACAATGATGGGGATGTTGTTCCCATTTGGACAACAAGGCCTTGGTTGGATGGGCATCCTACAAGGACATCCATATGACTTGCAGGGCAAGAATAACTTGTGATGAAATTCATGGGTAGGTCAAGTATGCTTGTCGAAGCATTGGATGGAGATTATGCATAGTATTTCATGATGATTTGGATATGGTTGTAAGAATTGGAGACTTCATATTATAGTGGTATTGGAGTATCTGATTCATTGATGAGCTGAGAACACTTTGGAGTTCGATGGATTTGTAGTGATGGAGCTGCCTTGGTGAGGTACACTTGGGCATGGGTTGAGTCTTCTTGACTTAGCCACACTTTTGATCGACATGGTGGCTAACTGATATAGGATCATGGGCAACACATGGATGGATAATGAGGCAAGGTTAGACTTGTCCTTTGATGGATTTGATAGATGGCATATTGCAAATAAGATGGAGATTGCTTCATGGACCTAGATATTGAACATTGAGCATTGGATTGATGGGAGGAATTCTTGACTCGTTTGAGGAGGACCTCTCACACATGGATCATGATGCTTGGATTTATGTGACTGATTTTGCAATGCATGGACATTAGGATCATGAGTAGCATATTACAGATGGATGAGGACTACTTCATGGACATGGATATGGCTTGTTTGATACTTGATGGACAACATGTTGCAGATGATATGGATGATACTTCATGGCCTTGGACATGGCTTACTTTGCATTTGTATGGGATGGATTCTTGATCGAATTGATCGACTGGAGATTGCGACATATGTTGTTGATGATTATGGATTAAGGAGATGTTCCCATGGACACTTTGATGGAGTCATGAACCTTGGTGGTTTATGCGAAGATGGAGCAGAGTTGGGTATTATGGACATTTTGGAGAGGTTGGAGCTATCGAAACTTTGTGATGATGATGATGGAGTTGTCGAGGAAGACAACATTATTTAGAGTGGGGGAGGATTTCAGACCACCGAGTTAGAGTCATGTACGATCGAGTGGTGGCGGGCGAGCCTTGGCGTGATGGGTGCCCAACTTGGGTATGTGCGATGGCGATGTGCCATGGCCGCGCTGTGTTGGCAAGCACCTACCCTTGGGCGATTCATGTAGCGATAGATGAGAGTTTTTTGGATGACAAACAAGATGGGAAGTGTAGGGAGCGCATGCACCCATAACAGGCGCACATGTTAAGGGCATTGGGAAGAGTTATGTTGGAGAGTGCGTGTGGATGAGGATGTTGGTGTAGTGGTTGGGCGAGCTGGGCACAACAAGTGCAAGTGGTCGTGCCAACCTGAGTGACTCGAGTGACCTGAACGACCCATGAGTCAACACTTGGTGACGAACACCATGTGCGACAGACATGTTTATACCATGGAGTTGGCCAAGTTTTATTAAAGCATGGCGACGTGTTGTGGAGTGACTAGGCCAACCTAAACTTGGGTGAAGGGTCACGTTTAATGGCCAAACAAGACCAAAAAAATAACATATATATTTTCATTTTGGTGGAATCTCTAAGGCATCATTGAATTCACAAGTTTGGAGTTCACTTCCAGATCGTAGTGCAAAGAAAAAGGAACATGTCGAGCGTGGAGAATGAGTTTATGAGCCCGCAAGGCACGCGTATGAATAGGTTGGCCGGAAAGCTAGGTGAATACGTGTGCAGGAAGTGACCCTATTGAGCTTATGCCTATAGAATAGTGTAATGGTAGATTCAGAGGAGGCACGTGCAGACAGTGACCCGGTGGGTCATCTTGTGCGGCATGTTTAGGGGAAAAGTTCTAGACAATTCGGAGTTGGGCGCAACTCATGAGATAAGCTATCAATGCCCTAGCTAGTTTATTTCCATTATGTCTATAAGCATATTTTAGTCATTTGAGTTTAATGAAATGAATTTTTATTTCTGCTGCATCTCTGTGTTTATGCCTATTTCTCTATTTTATTTTGTTCTTGCATAAATCCAGATCGGTGTTACTAGAGCAATATGTTCTTTCTCTATTTTTCTTTGCATGTCCCTAAGGAGGTCAAGGTATAAGGAGTTAGGGCTCAATCTAGTTGAACCCTTGCAAGATCAGCCTCACAAACCCTGACGACCTCCCATAGAGGCAGAAAAGGGAGTAGGAGATCCTATCAAAATATTGCTTGAGGAGGCCCTCGAGAAATATAGGAATGCGATGATGGATAACTTTGCACAGATCCTTCAATAGCTAGCGTGGGTACATGCCTCTGAACTATGTTACAATGAGGCTTGAAGGCCTCTTTATTTTTTAGAAACAATGGAAAACCCTAAACATCCAAAAACATAACCCTAAGGGATGAGGCGCCAAAATTATGGGCCCCGTTTGGGTAAAATGGTACATCAATCTTCCTGGGGACGTAAATTTGGCATATGATCTTTATTTGATGCGCTCAATACCTCGTTAGAAATATCTATTTGAGGACTAAAAATTTTGATGTGAGCAACATCAAAGGAACTTCCATGTTGCTCCCGATTTTCCATAAAAACGTCGTTTAGGGCCTCATAACAACTCCAGGAAGTTTAGGCCCTAAAAAACTGCTAGAAATAGTAAGCTATGTTGAAACTAAAAAAATGAAAGAACCGATTGTGGGGGTCTAAATGGAATAGGTGGGTTGCCACCAATATCCACTTAGGTTATTAATGGCTTTTCCTTTCTCGATAAAGCCAAATTTTGTCTATGGTATTTTGTTGATATGGAAATGTTCCTTATATGTACATGATGGAACTTTGAGGCTATCATGGCCTCCCAATAAGAGCACATGTCCCCAAGTAGGAGCCTAATGTTAAGCACCATTTTGTATAAATATTGTACATATGATCTTCACCATATTTTTCAAAAAAATTCCAAGATGACGTGGTTTGAAATTTGGTAGAATTTGGCATCATGGATTGTTGGTCTTGAGTGGTTAAATTTCTTTCCGATGCCTCAAAAATAGATACTATTCATGAATAATCCTACAATATAGTTTTAAAGAGAATTGGTGCCAGTTATTTACCAATAATTTTCAATCTTAGAGATAGTACTGGTGAAAATTGTATACCCATCCCAATAGTCATATAAATATGATTTAGGGTGTTTTCAACAATAGGACATGGGGAGGCATATCACATAGTCTTGGATGCTAGCATTGAAAACATGTTTGAAGCTACTTGTGAAAACCTAGAATTGTTGATCAACTCCTTTCATTTTTTCAGATAACACCTTTGTAAATTTTCTCAGAATAGGTGCTCAAGATGTTGGTTAGAGTAGGAGATATCAAATTATGCCCTGTTAGAGACACTGGGTTAATATACTTCATAAGAAGCACACCAGATGAGTAACATCACTAGCAATGTGCCAGATTATATCATGTTGCATGAATCTGTATAAATTTTTTTTCAACTTTAAATAAAATTCACTAAACATAGTCTTAGCTTGAATATCTATAGTAGTGTCAGGTTTAGGTGAAACTTTAAAAAAAAAAAAAATCATCTTCTTGCTCTATTTATAAGAATAAACTTAAAGTTTTAATATTTAAAAATAGTTCTAAACAAAAATATCACCCTAGAGATGTTCCGTTCAACTAATTCAAAGAATTTTTATGCAGTTCTTAAACATTTGGGGTTCAAGTATCTTGCCAAAAAAGGAAGAAAGAAAACATGCATATTGTTAATTACCAATTTCACTGCCTGAGATTAATATAACTTGGAGCGTTATTAGCCTAATCGATAATATTTAACATCCCAATTTAAATATTTGGTTACAAAATGTAAAAAATACTAGAAGAGAACAATTTTTTTTCCAAACATAACATAGTCGATTCACCGTCGTCACAGTTTGCCAAATATCATTGTGTTTAAGTTGGAGAGTGTTCTAAAGAAAATTTTGGACAAAGTCGTACCTACTTGTGTTGAACGTGAACATGGGAGACAAAATCGTGGGTGGGTCCGATTAGACTCCTTCTTGGGTTGCTGTAACAAGGGATAAGGGAACGTGAATAAGGGAGAGTATTGTTGTAAGAAGGATGTGAATAGGGGAGAGGTCATTGGGTGCGAGTGTTGCTACAAAAAAATATATGGCGTGGGCAGGGAGGGGTTTTGGAAATTTGAACAGGAGAGGGAGGTGGCAGACAGAGTTAATGCGAGGGAGTGGTTGGTGATCCGTAATGCAGCCGAGGTTGTCATGCCCCTAAGTTAGAGTCATGTACGACCAAGTGGTGGTGATCGCACCTTCGTGCGATGGGAACCCAACTCAGGTATGTGTAATGTATTTCTGTGATGGGCATGCCATGTTGGCGAGCACCCACCCTTGGGTGAGTCATGTAGCGACGATCGAGAGTCGTGTAGATGGTAAACGCGACGACCGACGTTGTGCAGGTGCACGCCCATAACAGGAAAATGTGTTGATGGCGTTGCGCAAAATCTTGTTGAAGAGCGCATGCAGATGAGTACATCAATGTAGAGTTTGGGAAAGTTGGGCACAACGGGCACGGGTGGCCAAGCCGACCCAGGCGATCTGAGTGACTAGATTGACCCATGGGTCAACACTTGGCGATGGACACCATGTGCGACAGATGAGTTTATACCATGGAGTTGGATGAGTTTTATTATGGTAGGGCAACGTGTTGTGGAGTGAATGGGATGACCTACACTTGGGTGAAAGGTCGCATTTAATGGCCGAATGGGACCACAAACATAGCATATATATTGGTGGTTTGGTGGAAGTTCTAAGGCATCATCAAGTTCACAAGTTTGGAGTTCACTTTTAGATCTCAATGTGAGGAAGAATGAATAGGCTGAGCATGGAGAATGAGTTTATGAGCCTGTAGGGCAGGCAGACAAACATGTCGGACGAAACATTGGGTGAAGGAGCGTGCAAGAAGTGACCCTGCTGAATGGACACATGTAGAACAATGTAATAGTAGACTAGGCGGAGGCACATGCAGACAATGACCTGATGGGTCATCTCGTGCGGCGCATTCAAGGGAAAAGGTGCATACAGTTCAGAGTTGGGCATGACTCATTCAACGAGTGGCCTGAGTGACCCTGCTGCACAACAATGGATCAAGACAGGCTAAACATGTGTAGGTCATGACCGTGGTGACCTAGGTTGCACGAAATTTTGGCAGACTTCACAATTTGTATTTTGGAGGTAAATTTGGGTTTCCAACAAATTGAATTGTTGTTGGGAGGAATTATTTCCAAGCTCAAAACATAAGTGTTGGACTAAATCGGCAAGGTGTGCGGGTGGTTGCACGGACTTGGGAACACTTGTATAATTATTGTAAAACTGTACATTGTTGAACTGTTATATATTATTGGGAAGAATTTTTGGGAGTTTCCCCTGCCAAGTATGTATTGGCATACTTATGTGATGTTGTAAAATGTTAACTGGTGAAAGATTAAATATTGAAGATTATTGTTATTCCACTGCATTTTTAAATAACACTTAATTTAAAATTGGCTAATTGTTGAAGATAGGCATAGTCTATGCACTTGAGTATTGCTAAAAAGAAAAAGTGTAGTAGTGTCGCATCAGCTATACGTGGTTGAAAGAGCACCACAAGTATAGGGCCATGATAGAGTTGGTTCAGGTCCCGCTTTGTAGAGAATGGGCTTTACAGGGATTTGGAGTTTTGAATATTGGCAAAAAGACACCAAGGGGTCGAGTCAAGTCTAAAAAATTCCATCAACAAAATTGCAAGATATTGAAGATACATTGATATAATTGGAGAAAGAGTTTTGTATGACAAGAAAAACTCTTCTTGCATTGGTTAAGGAAGGGATATCTGACACGCATAGGGTTGAATTCTATCGACTTGTGAGGAAAGTATATTGTTTTGAAGCAGGTATAATGAAAACTAAGGAAGATAAAGGCATGATTCGGGAGAAGCAAGTCGAGCTTACAAGGAATATTGAAAAAAAGAAGCATGGTGAGATGGAGCTCACTATGGCCGAACCGAAGGATGTAACAAATGTAAAAACGAAAGAGGAAGAACTTGGGATAATTGAACTAGCCCAAGTTGTGACTAGATTCATGCACATTGCAGACATTGTCAATGGATGAACCTCATGAATATTTTGCAGATGTGACAATGATCTAGGAGAAACTTTATGACCAAGTTAGATCGAGATCAAACATATTGTAGACATTGATGAAGGAGGACAGTCACTTGGAGAGACCTCATGAAGATGTAATTTTTGATATGACTTGTGTTTCACTGGAGCTTTTGGAGAATGGATCATATGCATGGATGAGTAAAGGGATAACTTCTTCTATGATTCCATGGATGATCTCTCCTTAGATGAATATAATGAGACCTCTTGCATTGGAGAGGCAAGGAGCGTTGGTTGTTGCAGGACTTGTTAGGGAAATTTTTGACCTCATGGTAGAAGGTTCAAATGCCCGTGATAAGGGTGGAACTTGATGAGACTTGCGATGATGGGTGATGCTTAGCCATATGGAGAATTGGCTAAGTGCTAGGCATGACTCATGGACTAATTGGAGGAAGGGCATACTATTTGGGTGGACTTCTTCATGGCTCCAACCAAGAAGGAAATCTTGGAAGTTGGTGGACCTTTAGTGGGGGAGGCAATAGAGAAGGAAGGACCTGTGATGACATATGAAGGTAGGAGTGATTAAGTATCTAGTTCATTGATGAGTTGAGAACACTTTGGAGTTCGATGGAGTTGTAGCGATGGAGCTGCCTTGGTGAGGTACACTTGGGCAAGGGTTGAGTCTTCTTGACTTAGCCACACTTTTGATCGACATGGTGGATGACTGATCTAGGATCATGGGAAGCACATGGATGGATAATGAGGCAAGGTTAGACTTGTCCCTTTGATGGATTTGATAGATGGCATATTGAAAATAAGATGGAGATTGCTTCATGGACCTCGATATGGCACATTGAACATTGGATTGATGGGAGGAATTCTTGACTTGTTTGAGGAGGACCTCTCACACATGGATCATGATGCATGGATGTATGCGATTGATTTTGCAATACATGGACATTAGCATCATGAGAAACATATTAAATATGGATGAGTACTACTTCATGGACATGGATATGGCTTGTTTGATACTTGATGGACAACATGTTGCGGATGAGATGGAGGATACTTCATGGCCCTGTACATGGCTTACTTTACATTTGGATGGGATGGATTCTTGATCGAGTTGATCGAGTGGAGATTGCAATGGATTTTGTTGATGATCATGGATTAAGGAGATGCTCCCATAAACACTTTTATGGAGTGATGAACCTTGGTGTTTTGTGCGAAGATGGAGCAAAGTTGGGTAGTATGGACATTTTGGAGAGGTTGAAGCTATCGACAATTTGTGATGATGATGATGGAGTTGTTGAGGGCGACAACCTTATTTAGAGCGGGGGAGGATGTCACACCCCCAAGTTAGAGTTGTGTACGACCGAGTGGTGGCGGGTGAGCCTTAGTGCAACGTGCGCCCAACACGGGTATGTGCGACGATGATGAGCCATGGTCGCATTGTGTTGGAAAGCACCCACCATTGGGCGAGTCATGTAGTGACAGGTGAGAGTCGTGTAAACAGTAAATGAGACGGGTAGCGTAGGGTGGGCGCGCACCCATAATGGGTGCACATGTTTAGGGCATCGGGAAGAGTCGTGTTGGAGAGTGCGTGTAGATGAGGACGTTGGTGTAGCAGTTGGGTGAGCTGGGAACAACGGGCGTAGGTCGTCATGCCGACCCAGGCGACCCGAGTGATTCAAGCAACCCACGAGTCAGCACCTGGCGATGGACACCATGTGTGATGGACGAGTTTATACCATGGAGTTGGCCAATTTTTATTAAGGCAGGGCGACGTGTTGTGGAGTGACTGGGTTGACCTACACTAGGGTGTAGGGTCACATTTAATGGCCAAACGGGACCACAAACATAGAATATATATTGGCATTCTGGTGGAAGTTCTAAGGCATCATCGAATTCACAAGTTTGGAGTTCAATTCTAAATCGCAATGCGAAGAAGAAGGAACATGTCGAATGTGGAGAATGAGTTTATGAACCTGCAAGGCGCACGTACAAATAGGTCGGATGGGAAGCATTTTGAAGCTCACATAATGATATTGGTATTAAACCTTCAAATGCATTGTGAGTGTTAGTCATCAGTATTTTTCATCTATTATTGATGACTATTTTCCTTAGCTGAGTTTTCTAGAAACTGATCTCCAAACTGTCTAATCTATAATCTAGAAAAGACCCCAAAACAATTTTTGTCCTCCTACCCCTTTTGATGAACCTATGATGAGAAAAAACCTATTTGCCAAGTCTTATCTAGTTTCAGCAGAATAATCCTGTCCATAAGCTGTAATAGCTGAAAGTTATCTATTGTCATTCACCCTTATTCCTCAAGCTATTCATTGTAAAACTATTGAAAAAAGTGTCTGCAACCCTATCCCTGGTTATCTATCTTTTAAAGATCTAATCATACCAAAGAAAACACTCAGAATATGTCAAGATCACCCCTAAGTTAGATAGTGGTGCTTTAGGGAATCCTTTCCTTGGCAAAAACATCCTGAGCCAAAAACCTTTGTTCAATACCAGCCAGCCCTGAATTAGTGCCTAATCTGCAAAAAAAAATCTTGATCTATCAACAGGTCGTGCCACTAAGAGGTCATTGTGTCTCAGTTAGACTAAATTCACAAAGATTCAGATCATGAAAAGATAAGGTTGTCCACTATTTGATGAAGTATGCTTCACTCAGGTGCAATCTCCTTGAAACACCAAAAGAGCGCTCCAAGGCTCAAATTCATCTGTTTTTACATCTCTGCAGGGGTGTGATTGCAATAATGATCAATGTGAAAAAGAGCAAAAGAACAAGGAAAAAAGGGTCCTACATGATGGATTAGCTTGGCCTCAATGAAACAAGTGAAATACAAGTAGTAAAGGGCTACCAATAAGTGTGGTTTGAAAGCTAAAATTGCCTAAAGAGCAGAGAGCAGCCTCCAAGTCATATGAATGCAAAAATATGGTGTTATGTTGATCAGCAGTGTTTTCAACATCTCCTCCAAAAGGAAATTTCAACCCACCTCTACAAACACAGTCAAGGGAGGTTAGTCAAATATGTCTAGCAAGAAAATACTCTCCATATTCAAATCACATGGTTTCTAGTCTAAGGGTTCACAGGGATATTTTACAAAGGATATATATCTCAGACCATGTCTCATAAAGAAAAATGTCAAATTTCACCTTCTTGCCCATTTGATATGATACCAAGCAGACATATGATTTGCATAAATATGACACAGTTTTGAAATAGATGAAATTTCATATCTACAGTGCTAACCTCCTTCATTAAAAGCAGATGGTTAAGAGCACAGTGAGAACCTCCTCCAGAAAAAGAGTAGATGGTTGGGAACATAATAGAACCTCCTTCATTTAAAAGCAGAGGGTTAAGGTGTTTTAAGTGGCTTCAGAAATTATAGGCCACCTCCCTCCCGGGTATGAAACAAAATATGCATCAGCAGGGTTTCAAAACTTTGTTTGAGAAAAGCTTCTGTTTAAAAAACAAGTTGGGAAATAATGATGAAACAAATGAGAGAGGATAAGATAAAAGCATTTTTTACATGAAAAAACAAACAGTAGCATAAGGATGCTAAAGCCTCTGTTTCTTCAGTTTATAAAGGCCTCCTTCAAAGTGTAGTTTGAGGATGAAATTTTTAAACAAGAAGGCTATCACTTCATGTTACAAATCACATAGACCAACTTATCCAAAAGATAAGGTAGACATGTAAGAAAACAAGCCTTGTTGAAGTGAAAATATATTTGTTTTTTATTCCAAATCAGACGATCAATTCAAGTCTCTAGTCTGAAGTGGCCATCTTCGAAAGGATAAAAAGGGCACCATGTCTGATAAAGACAAACTATTTATAATTCTAAAAGACCTCCTTCAAAAGGGAAGTTAGGATTGGCAAATTTCAAACCATGGCCTCTTTCATAAAAGGGCATAGGGACAACTCTCCAAGAGTTACACAGTAAATCAACTTATTCAAAGGGTAAAAAGGTGATAAACATGCTTCACTTTCAGACAAAGAAGCATCTCTTCCACTTCACAAAAACAGAGGATAAGGAGTGCCCAGGTAGTTTTTCAAACATAGGCCTCCTTCACAAATAAGTAGAGGGCCCACCATTGTTTGAGATGATTCAAAATGATAAGGGGAAAATATCGAAACATGGTTCCAAAAGAGCTGCAGGGTTAATGTTTTTATAAGTTCTTTTCAAGTGATGTAATTTAAGCCTCTTGTCAAAGGTTTCTTTCAAGGCAAAAGGAAGAAGTTCGTCTTTTAAAAAAGGGAAAACCTTGTTTTTCAAAACATAAAGGAGCTCAGCCACGTATCATTCTTCACTCTGCAAACCAAAATTGTTGAGGAAGAATAGACATTGAGCATTTTCAAGTCACTTTTGAGCTTGTTTTCCGCGCGGTGCGCCTGTAGAACTGTGCGGTGCACCTGTAGGCAGTGACAATCTATTTTTTCAAAGGGCGCAGTGCGCCTATAGCATAGCACGGCACGTCTGTGCCGACGTTCATTGGGCGCCCGAAGCCGACCCGACAACCCTTCTACGTGGCGCGTTCAGCGCTAAATGCCCACTCGTCCACCTGTCTTGAACATGTTTCTTTGCACACTACACCAACACTCAAAGGGCCTAAAAACTCATGTTTAAAGGTATTCCTCGACTCTTTTCTGAAGTTTGAGTTTGAGGAGGGTTTTAAGTCATAATTATCAAAGAAATGGAGGTTTTCTCATGCTGTGAAATAGTGAATCTTTTGTGTTAGTTTAGAGAAGTTTTTCTCGCTGTAATTTCAGAGATGAACAATGGTTAAAGGAAAGGGCTAAAGGTGCCAATATTGAAAGAATTTTTGTGTTAGAAATAGCTAAATATTCACACTGTCTTTGCAACATAAAACCGAGTTTGTTTGATAGGGCTTATAACTTAGTGGCAAAGGGGGCTTCTTTATTTTAGAGAAACAATAAACATTCAAAAAAGGGCAGTTTACTCACATGGATAACACAGTGTTTTTCTAAAAAAGTAAATTCATAGTTTCAAAACAGTCCCTTAAAAATAGTGATATCAAAGAGACAGTGATTTTAAAGAGACCTCTTTCTTGCTTCAAACAACCACAGAAAACGGTGAATTAAGGGAGAGGAATTCATATTGTCAAGGTCAGAAAGAGTTGGTTTCATTTGAACAAGTTTGTTGGCTAACTAAGGACAGACTTAGTTTTTCTCAAAGAGTAAAGGGTGTGTTGATTGAAGACTTAGTTCAGTGATCACTTAAACAAGTTTGCCTTGGTGAGTCAGCAAAGGATCTCAGAAGAAAAATGCCTCCTAAGCAAGATAGCAGAAGTGGTCCTCACAAAAGGTATGAGCCCTTTTCAACTCAAGAAGTGAATGCATCCCCTTCAGTGCTCTTTAAATTTCATGAAGTAGGATGCTTGGAATTTTTCCAAAGGGTTCAAGAAGTGAAAATTCATCTTCCTTTGACACATCTATTTTCTTTAAGGCTACAAGGGAAGCATGTTCATCTAGCAGGTTTAAACTTCAAGCTCTCTCCTAGAGCTATCTCCAGAGCTACCAAAATTCCATATATCAGAGAATAATGGTTTAAGAAAACCTACCTAGATTTAGATCAATACAAACCCTTCTTAAAACCAGAACATCGAGATGCATGCCCATCTATTTTTCCTTTTTCCTATTTGTTGACCAGCTATGCTCCTCTCATGAAAATCATCATGAAATATTTCACATGCGAAGGGAGGTTTTCCCGGGTTTATGCTTATCATATCAGGCTACTCATGTACTTCACATGAACTCAATTGCTAAACCTACCCTTTCTCCTCTATAGAATCATTGACAAGATGGCTTCTACTATTCAAAAGAAGCCTTCCTCTCAGTAGCAAGCTTGTCTTTTTCATCATTCCCTTATCAAGATTGTCATCCTCCATCAACTTGAGAAAAAGGGATTTTCTTGGGACTCTTTCATTTCACATCCAGATTTCGCCACTGTTTCTTCATCTCATGCACCTTCCTCACCATCCACTCATCATGTCGATCCTTCTTCCAGCAAATCCACTCCTAAGAAGCAAAAATCTCCTATGATTGAAAGTGAAGAAGAACAAAGTGAGAAAGGGAAAAAACAGTGAAGAAGAGAAAAGTGAAAGGAGGCAAAAAAGTGATGAGGAGGGACAAAATGAAGAATCCAAACATGACAGTGAGCATAAAGAGGAAAATGATGAAGAGCTGGAACAAGTTGATGAAGAACACAACAGTCACAAAGAGGAAATTGTTGGCAGCCCACATAGCAGTGCGCATGATAGTTATGAGGCACAAAACAGTGAGGATACAGAGCCTAACAGTCTTGAAGAAAGCAGGAAAAAAAGTGAACAAGGCAGCCCTCAAGGAGACATACAAGGTGACAGCCAAGGCACTTATGAGGAGGGTCAAGACAGTCCTCAAAGGGACACTTTTGAGGAAAAACAGGAAAGCCCACCAGCCAACGAGGATGATGACAAGCAAACTTCAAGCAATGAGCATTCTAAAGAAGGCAACATAGAACAAAAGGGAAAAATTAGCTACCATGAGCATAGCAGTGATAAAGACCAACAAGGCAGCCTTCAAAAGGAGGAAAACAGTGACAAAGATGATGGTGGGAGCAGTAAAGTTAAAGACCAAATAGAGCATGTGCTCGCTGCCTCCCCTAGGCAAGGGGCCATGTTTTCTTCTCCAAAGGTAACAAAGCCTCGAACTTCAAGAAAGAAAGTGGCTCAAGTTGCAACTCCCAATGTTACTAGAGCACTCTGAAGCAAAGGCAAGTTTCCCAAGCAATCCATTTTTGAATTACCAAAGAAGAGGAGAACCAAGAAGGCCACCCAAGGCAAGGAAAAAGAGAAGGAGGAAAGTAGCCATGAGAAAGAAAGGGATTTTGATATAATTCAAATAAACAGTGATGACAGTGAAAATGAGGCTAGAATCCTTGAGTCCCTCTTGCAAAATAGAGAAGAAAAAATTCATGACCTAAGAGCTGATCTAAAGAAGTCTAGAGACCTCATACATTTTCTGCAAACACAAAACAAGCAAATGAATGTCCACATGGCAGTTTATGAGGCACGAGATTTCAAGTACCAAAGGGAAGCCTCCAAAGCGCAAATCAAGTTGGAAGAACTTATGGGTGAATTCAATGACACTGAAGAAGAAGAACAACCAAGGAGGAAGAGGCCTAGGACTATGGGACTCAAAAGAGCTTTGAAGAAATAGAAAGAGGAAGAGGCAGCCCTTTTCCGATCTTTTCCTCTTACTTCTTTATTTACCCAAGAAATAGAAAACAATAGAGAAGCATGGCTTGAAAGGGTGAATAAACACTTGGAGGATAAGTTAGAAAGAGCTAACAGAGACTTAAGCCTTCAAAGGAAAATGACTGGGCAATATAAGAAGCTAAATCAATTTGCCCGAAGGAAATTGAAGGTTACACAAGAAAAGCTCAAGGTGTCCCAAAAGAGGCGCCCGGTACAAAAGGTGAAGAAAGGCATATCAGGGCTTGAAATTTTAGCCTCCGCTTCTCAACATGCTTCTAAAAACCCATGAGGGTTATGCTCGCCAAAATTGGGCATAATTCGACAAGTTTTTGTTTTTTGACATTTTTGGGCTTTTTGCAAAAAATCATGGGCATCGCCATTTTAGTTTGAAGCATCCTCAAAGGTTGAAAGTGGTATAATTGGATGCATTAAATTTATGGGAATCTAATCAGAAAATTTTAGATCAATTGAAGATGTTTTGGTCCCCAAAGAGGTGAAAAATAGTCAGTTTTTCAACACTCTGCCTCGCATATCAGCAAAGGAAAATTTCTGGGTTTTTCCACACAGGTCAGTTTTTCATAGGCTTCCAATGATTATTTTGGGGAAAAAAAGTATTTTCAGAAAGTAGACATCTATGGATTTGCAACGAGCTATCACAAGCCTTCTTCGGTTTTACCTGGACGTTCTTCAGTCAGCTGTCGACAAGATGTGGAATTTTCTCAGTCGCTATATTTTTGGAAGTTACCCCCCTTGAAAATGCAGTTCGAAGTGATTCGACAATGTGCTAGCCTGTCATTTTCAGTTGGAAAAAGTCAATTTAATTTCCTTTTTTAGCATTTTTTAGGATATTTTTATAGATATTTTTTGCTTTGGGCTTTGCAAAGCCTCAAGGACAAAATTAGATTTTTTTGATGGGCCAATGAGCTTGCTAGTTGCACTAGGAGGTTCTCCTTCACTTTGGCCTATATATTCCAAGAGATTTTATTGTAAACAAGGCTGAACTTGATGATATAGAGAAATATATGGTTATAAAAGCTTGGAAGAAATACTTTGTCTCATGCATTGGATAGTTTCTTGAATGTTTTGGATGATGAAAGAGGACTGCTGTTGGATTACTTGACTTGGTAAAATGGTATAGTGATCCTCTCTGTTATGTTTCCTTAGTTATCATAAATATTTCTTATTCTTTGCTTGCTGTAAGACAGTAGAGAATAGATTTGAGGCATGCCCATGGAGGCACCTCAGATTTCCTGATTCATTACAGCTTCTATGTTTGTCTTCTTTCTTAGTTATGTCAAATGAATTCTTAAATGCTCTTTGATACACTAAGAACTTGTTTTCAGTTGCATTAATGGTTATTGTGTGTGCTAATTAGTATGATTCACGATACGCCCTGTTTACTCCTTAGTTAACCAAAACCCCATTACTGAAACCTTTCTCTGAATGTTAGATTGTCCTAGATGAACCAAAGAGGTCTTGCATCGATCTTTCCCTTTGCCTATACTCTGCAATCTTAGTTCAAAGTGCCCGATAGCTCAATATACTATGTCTAGGAGTTCCCTCTTAATAGTTTGAGTTATTTTTTTATCTTAATTGTTTTTCCCCAAAGTCTGATAGCGATTTTCCTAAAGTTAGAGAGTCATATATCTCTATGTATGGCTTGAATGTTTATTTTATGCATCTATAAGTTTGAAGTTACATTTATCGTGATTAATGGTTAGCCCTACCACATAGATGTCTGCTGCAGAACTATTTATGTTTAAAATTCTTTGTCCTTCAAAAAACCTAGTGTCCATCCCATTTCATTCCACCTAAAGATCCATTTTACCTTGATCAAATCGGCCTTTTAAGATACCTTGTCCACCATCTGAGGCTTTCTCGACCTTTTCGACCCCATAGCCCAGTTAATCTAACAATCTTTCTATCTATTTAAAACTTTGATCAGTTCCTCCCTCAAGAACCTAAAAACACACTTAACAACTAGTCTAAAATCAGAAACATAAGAAGCAAACAAATATACATCCCTTGCACAAATAGAGAGAGCCCTCTCTGAGTCTAGGAAGGCTAGGTCCTTGTGCTCCAAAGTTGGTTTGATGTTACCCTGTCACTTGGCTTGCCAATCTTCCAAATCATGGGACCCTAACATAATGGCGATCACGGTGGGACTCTGAGTGATAAACAAACTTAGAATTCCCTAAACCTTTAGAGACCTTTGAGAATACTATCTTGTGGACTTATCCCACCGCTCACTAACATAATGGCGATCACGGTGGGACCTTCTAATTTAGTGACAATCTAAGTACTCCTTAGTAACTCTCAAAGTCTCAGTCAAAGCTAGAAAACCTAGAAGTATTATCCAAGAGTAGAATCTATTTGTCTCACCATCCTAGCAAAATGACGACCCAGCGATAGGATACTCTTACAAACCTTAGGACTACATAAAAACTCAGAAAATCCCATAACATCCTTAGATTGGTTCTTGACAGTATCGGTGGTGGACCATACATATATACCTTAAAAACAACTAAAAATCCACCTGGCGACTCCACTAGCCTCTAGTAGACCTAAAACTCCATAAAAACCAAAAATTTTCATAAACCATACTATTATGTTGACTCATCTTTCCCAAAAATCAAAATTAATGGTGCAGCCTCTGAAATCAATGACAAACTAAGTATAACTTAGCAATTCAGAAAACTTCACCTAAAAATAGGAAATCAAATAGAATAAACTTGCAAATAGAGCCATAGCTTTCCCAACAGTCTATCAAACTATTGAAACTAAGTGTTAAGTATTTCTTGCAAGTCTCCACATCAAATTTTGTTAGAAATTTTTTTCCCAAAAGCATCTTGTCAGTATTGGTGGTGGACCATAAATCTCAAGAAAATCCACCTGGAGACTCCACTAGCCTTCATTTTTGTTTCAACCATTCTTCACAATAGCTAAACCCCTAGAGAAGTCATCTATCCAAAAACAATCACAACTATCATCCTCTCTAAACTTTGACTTTGAAATTTGGCTTCATGAAGAATCAATACCAGATCTCATCCAGACCCAAGTCCCCCTATCATAGTTGATAACCCAGAAAAGATTTTGTGGCAAACTTTTGAAACTAGCAACTTAGCTACCGATAGGACCATCCGAAAAGCAAGCTCTATACCTAAACATCTTACATCCTTGCAGGGTTCCTAGTTTGACTTGAGTTCAGCAAAAACCCTTTCTAGAAGCAAGTCGCAAAGTAAAATCAACCTTGACCATCTTGAGCCCTTAGATTTGCAATAGAGTCCTAGCAGAGAAGCCTCACCTACTACACCTCCTGATTTTTAGCTTCTCCACCACTTTGGCTCTTACCGCCCCAAATCTGCTCAGAATCAGTTCACAAGTCCAAGTACCTCCGCCAAACCCATTCAGACCACCACTGTTCAAATCACCTCATCTCATCCTACAAGCCCTCATACTGTAAATCTACCATTAGCTCCCGCCACGGCAGCTTGGTATGTGCCCTTAGCACTACCACAGTCTTTGGCACCTCTGCAACATGACTACCAATCCAAAATCCCGCACTTCACCGGGGTTGAGGCTACTACCACCCAACAACATGTGGATAGAATTAGTGATGCCTTTGAATACATGGAAATAGAAGATGAGACCATAAGAATGAGGATGTTTGCCCAAAGCCTAGGCAGAGAACCCAAGAAATGGTTTAAAATCTTAACTCCTAACAATATACATGATCTCCCAACCCTCTACCAAACTTTCATAAACAGGTGGGAAATCAGGAAAAACCCCATCCAAATCCTTTCCGAATATGACAATATTAAAAGGGATAATGGGGAAAGTGTTCGGGACTACTGCACTAGGTTCAACAGTGTTTATAACGCCCTCCCGCCTCACTTAAAACCTTCACTTGGCTCAGCATTAGAAAATTTTCCCGAAGGTTTTGACCCAGATATGACGTACGAACTAAGAGACAAGGACCCCGCAACTTTAGAAGAAATGCAAAAAGTGGTTATGAGTGCGGAAGCCAACCTAGCTGAAAAGAGAGCTAGGATGAGATCAGAAAAGAAAGTCACATACCGGGATGAGGTTGCCCCTTCAGTCCCTTCCTCAGATCCTAGAATAGACAACTTGGTAAGATCCATGGAGAACATATGGGAAAAAAATAAGCAAAAAAACACCACTTAGGGAGAACCAGCCAAATCCTCAAAAAAAGAACCAGAACCAAAACTTTAGAAGAGACCCACCTCAAAACAATCTAAGGGAAAATGACCAACAGATCAGGACACTTGTCAATGAAAACTATGTTGATGAGGAAGAAAGAGATACAGAAACAATTGATGAGAATCACTTAAACTTAATAGGTTCTGATAGCGAAAATGAGGTTTTTCTCACAGAAGAAGACCAAGTTGTCTTTTCCCCGAATCAAAATGAAACAAAATATGAGGACCCCGAAGATCCTGAGATAGGATTTCAGAACGCCATAATAGAAGCTCATAGGAAATATGATCTTAGGAGTAAGAAAAACCATGACAACTCTAAGAAAGGTAGCTTAGACACTACTGTTACTAAAACCCCTGACACTATTCTTAAAAGAACAGCAGATAGTAACAAACTCATGGCCAAGAAAACTGACCAAAACAAAGACAAAGCTATTCAAGCAAGCCTTGGCCCAAAATGTCCTAGTACCTCTACTAAGATTCCCAAGATAGCTGTGTTGAAAAAAATCCCAAATCAAAGTCAGCAAATTAAGAATATAGAGAAAGTCATGGCTGAAAAAACTGAAACAAATCTATCTAAAACACAAGCACCTTTCAGTTTTGAAGGGGAAATTGCCAAAATAAGAATAACCATACCTCGCACTAAGCTAGTGGCTATAAATAGGTACAGATCTCAAATCTTCAAAGTTTTTAACATAGGAAATGAGGTAGATACTTTAAATCTGACTGATGACAAACCCAAACTTTTATTCGGTCCCAAAATAGAAGGTGAATACCAAGAAGGAACTGTTTTCCCTTTCTACGTAAGTTTGAACATCCATGACAGGATATTACATAACGCCATGTTAGATTCTGGTGCCTCCCATAACCTCATGCCTAAAGCAGTCATGGAGAGTCTGGGTCTAGAGGTAACTAAACCTTACAAATACTTGTACTCATTTGATTCAAGTCGGGTCAAATGCTTAGGCCTAATAAAGAAGCTGTGTTTTTCTTTAACACAAATACCGGCTAAAAACCTAGTCATGGACGTAGTAGTAGCCAATATTCCTCCCAAGTATGGAATGCTATTATCAAGATCATGGGCCGCCAAAATACAAGGTAGCCTTCACATGGACATGTCATTTGCCACCATCCCAGTTTTTAACCAGACTAGGAGGTTGTACTGAGAAACTCACATGAAATATATGGTGAGCAACCTAGACAGGCCAAACAACACTCCTATTTATTCCATTCATTCAAATTTAGATTATTTTATCTTATACAATGAAAGTGATATAAATGAGCAGATAAAAGAAAACGAAGAAGATTTCAAACCATCAAAACAACATGTCCCATCCCCAAATAAAGAAACTAATGACCAAAGCTCCAAGAAACCTGAAAAACAGCTTAGTAGCATGTATGAAAAAGAAACTCTTTGGAGTGTAAGCTTTGACAGTTCTTGTGGCAAAACTGGTTCGGGGGCCGACATCTGGATACACAATACTAATGAAGGTCATTCTTTCATATTAGAATTCCAATGTACCAATAAAATTGCAGAATATGAGGCCCTTCTCCTTGGTCTACACATACTTAAAGACTTAGGCGCTAAGAAAATATCAGCCCAGGGAGATTCACAACTTGTAATTAGAAAAATCAAAGGTGAATACCCAGCAAAAAACCCAAGACTGAGAGAATACAGGAATGCGGCATTAGACATCCTCAAAACCTTCGAAAAATATGAACTCACTTATATTACTAGGATTCAAAATAGCCTAGCCAATGAGCTCGCCTTTGCCGTAAGCAATGGCCAAATACCATGTTTAAACGAGCAATACAGTATTCAAGTCAAACATCTCCCTACAGTACCAGACAATATTGACCATTGGAAAATATTCAAAGATGATGATCAAATTGAGGATTTTTTACAATCTAGGAATGAATTTGAAGTAACCAAAACAGACTTAGAAAATGAAGATCAAGAGCCAGATTTACCTCCTTTAACAGATGTAAACTTGATAAATCATCCATATGAAACTGAGATAGGTGAGGAGATAGACCAAAGAGAGCTTGAATTCTTACACTGTGAAAATGACACCATACCTAGAGGGCTTGCACCCTTAGAGGAATTGTTCGATTTTAACGATGTGTCCAAAAAGACAAAAATGGAATCTATAGAAGTTGACATAGAAGAATATAACATAGGAAGCATGGAAGAACCAATAATGATCAAACTATCCAAAACTCTCCCTCCTCACATAAAATAGAAATACATCAAGTTGTTTAAAGAGTTTAAAGATGTGTTCACATGGGGATACCAAGATTTGAAATCATATGACACAAGCATCATTCAACATAAGATTCCCCTCAAAGAAAACCAAAAGCCTTTCAAACAGAAGTTGAGAAGAATAAACCCAAAATTACCACCTTTGGTTGAGAAGGAAATAAAAAAGATGTATGATGCTCGGATAATAGTGTCCCTCAGGTACTCTGAGTGGGTTTCAAATCTAGTATCAGTTAGGAAAAAAACTGGTGAGATCAGACTTTGTATCGATTTCTGAAATCTGAATAGGTCCTGTTTGAAGCACAACTATCTGTTGCCCAAAATGGACCACATACTTCAAAAGGTGGTGGGTGCTAAAAGAATCTCATCACTTGATGGCTTTTCCGGTTACAACCAAGTGCTAGTTTTCCCCACTGATCAACACAAAACTGCTTTCACCACACCTTGGGGCACTTTCATGTATGTTAAAATGCCTTTTGGATTGATGAATGCTGGCGCCACATTCCAAAGAGCCATGGACATAGCCTTCTCAGAAGACATAGGTTATTTCATAGTCATATATCTTGATGACATCACAGTATATTCCAAATCATATGAAGAGCACCTGTTTCACTTAATAAAGGTTTTCAAAAAATGTAGAAAATATGGTTTATCTCTGAACCCCAAGAAAACACTTTTCGGTCTCGAAGAAGGAAAACTCCTAGGTTTCATCATTTCGGAAGATGGAATAAAAATAGACCCCCAGAGAATTGAAGGCATAATGCAAATAAGTCACCCCAGAAACATAAAGGAATTGCAATCCTTCAACAAAAAAAATAATTTCTTAAGAAGATTCATCCCAAATCTTGCTGAACTTCTGAGAAATATCACAAACATGTTAAAAAAGGAGTTTGGGGTTAAATGGACTACAAAAGCCAAAAAATCTTTTGAATTGGTTAAAAAATCCCTAACTGAAACACCAGTACTGATAAGTCCTTATTTCACCAAAAAATTTTACATTTTCTCATTTGCATCAGAACACACGATAGCTATAGTGTTATTACAAAAGAATGCAGCAGGGCATGAACAACCCATAGCCTTTTTTAGAAAATCCCTAAGAGATGCTCCCTTAAAATATAATATCATGGAAAAATAGGCATTCACATTAGTAAAAGCACTGAAATATTTCCGAGTTTATATCCTGCATTCTCATATCAATGCTTTCATTCCTCATACTGTCATCAAAGATATATTAAATCAAGATCTCGATGGTAAAAGGGGAAAATGGATCACTATCATCTTAGAATATGACTTAGAAATCCGACCCACCAAATTGTTTAAGGGACAAGGACTCGCAAGACTAATGGCTGAAACCAACCTCCAAGCATTACATATAAATTTTGTTGACACCTTAGAAGAACAGGAAGAATACACAACCCCTCATGTTGAAGAAGTGTTTTTGAATTCACCTTGGTATGTGGATATTCTTTATGTATTATTTTATCTAAATACTCCTCCAACTTTATCAAAAACAAAAGCAAGATTCCTTAAACAAAAATCTCTAAAGTTTTTCATTTTAGATGGAATTTTGTATTGGAAAAATCCCACGGGTATGCTGCTTAAATGTTTTCTTGAGTATGATAAAGAAAAAATTATGCATGAAATGCACGAAGGAGAATGTGGAGGTCATCTCTACTGGAAAACCACATCCAAAAAAATCCTTAGAGCTGGTTATTATTGGCCTACCTTATTTCCTGACACTCACAAACTGGTTATGACATGCCATAAGTGCCAAATTTTTGATGGCAAGAAAAAGCTTTTACCTTTTCCCTTACATCCCATCATAGTTGAAGGACCTTTCCAACAATGGGGTTTAGATTTTATTGGGGAGATTCACCCTTCTTCATCCGCTCAACACAAATGGATCCTTACAGCCACTGATTACTTTACCAAATGGATAGAAGCCATACCATCCAGGAATGTCACCGATTCAGTCATCATTAAGTTCCTAGAAACCAACATTCTATCTAGATTTGGCTGTCCTAGGAAGATTATTATGGATAACGCTGCTGCCTTTTCCTCCAAAAGAATGGTTGACTTATGTTACAAATATCACATTTCATTAGGACATTCCACAGCTTATTACCCTCAAGGTAATGGTTTAGCCGAGTCCTCTAACAAAAGCCTAGTCAACATCATTAAGAAACTTCTGGAACAAAATCAAAAGGCATGGCATGGAAAGCTAGTGCATGCACTATGGGCTGATAGACTAACCACCAAAAAATCAATTGGTATGTCTCCCTACCAAATAGTGTATGGCATGGATGCCATTTTCCCAACATCTTTAGGGGTTCCAGTAATGAAGCTATTGCAAGAAGTTCAAATAGAAGAAAATGACATGCAAAGGAGGATAAATCAGACTATTCATTTACAGCAAACAAGAGAAGAAGTTTACCAAAGGGCTCAGTTAGCGCAAGATAAGATAAAACAGATTTTTGACAAAAGGACCAAGGAAAATTATTTTCAGATTGGGGATAAAATGTTAAAATGGGATTCTAGAAGAGAAGATAAAGGTAAGCATAGCAAGTTTGAAAACTTATGGAAAGGGCCTTTCATCATCAATTCAGTTAGCGGAAACAATGGTTTTTTCCTGCAGGAACTTGATGGGACTGAAACTTTTGGAGGTCCTATGAATGGCAGGACACTAAAACATTATTTTTGTCAAGAACTCTAGTTTTAAAACACTTTCAATCATTGTACATACCATTGTTTGAAGAAATAATTCAAAAACAGAAAATTCAAAAACAATAGAAAGGTAGAAAAAGAGGGCAGTTTGGAAAACAACAAAAAATCCCCATGTTCAAAAAAGAGTCATGCTGAAAGTGCGCAAGTTTAAATGCCACTACTAAGTGCTCAAAATATGTCTTGTTCAATTATCTAGCCTAATCATAACTGAACATGTTTTAAATTTATTTCTGATAAGTTATTGAAAGAAGGGATAGTCAAATTTTGTAAGCTTGACTTGTCAAAGAAAGTAGATTAGGAAAAGATACTGGTTCCACATGCTCAAAACAGAACCAAAGAGGAAAACAGGGATGAAAAACAAACTGTGTATCCTAACCCTGATTTTTCTAGATCTTATTTTCATGCAAAATAATATTTGTGAGCAGCTTGTCTTTTATGCCACAAGTACATGACAAATCAGACTGTCTAATCTTGATTTGGCCATTTTTCAATTTCATGTTTTAGGTCAGTGAATCAAATCATGTCAAACAGCTTAATATTGAAAATCGATCTAGCATAGGTAGAGAAACAAAGGAGTTCATCAGTTTAATCTAAACTCCCGGTGGATATAAGTGTAGAATTAGATAGTGTCATTTTTCAAAAAAAAAAATTATGCCGAAGGGTTGCTAGTCTAAATGCACCCGAAAGAAGAAAAAATGTTAGGGAATGTAGCTGGGTAGGTAGAAAATGACTTTGATGCTAATCATGCTAACCATTTTCAGAAATAGCATCAAGAAAGAAAGAAATTTGTGCTAATGGATAAGGTGCTGGTCTTCAAAAGCAAGAGATCTGAAATTATGGACACCTCCTGAAAAGGAGCTGCCCTCCCCAAATGGAGCCACTATTAGTCATCATTATTTTTCATATGTTATTGATGACTATTTTCCTTAGTTGATTTTTCTAGAAACTAATCTCCAAATTTTCTAATTTGTCATCTAGAAAACACCCCAAAACAATTTTCGTCCTCCTACTCCTTCCGATCATCCTATGATGAGAAAAAACCTATTTTCCAAGTCCTATCCAGTTTCAGCAAAATAATCCTGTCCATAAGTTGTCATAGCTGAAAGTTATTTGCTGTCATTCACCCTTATTCCTCAAGCTATTCATTGTCCAACTATTGACAAAAGTTTTTGCAACCCTATCCCTGGTTATATGTCATTTAAAGATCTAATCATACCAAAGAAAACACTCAGAATATGTCAAGATCACCCTAAGTTAGATAGTGGTGCTTTAGGGAATCCTTTCCTTGGCAAAAAAATCTTGAGCCAAAAACCTCTATTCAATACCAGCCAGCCCTGAATTAGTGCCTAATCTGCAAAAACAAACCTTGATCCATCCATAGGTCGCGCCACTAAGAGGTCATTATGTCTCAGTCAGAAGAAATTCACAAACATTCAGATCATAAAAAGATAAGGTTTTCCACTATTTGATGAAGTATGCTTCGCTCAAGCGCAGTCTCCTTGAAACACCAAAAGAGCACTCCAAGGCTCAAAGTCATCTATTTTTACATCTCTGCAGGGGTGTGATTGCAATAATGATCAATGTGCAAAAGAGAAAAATAACAAGGACAAAAGGGTCCTGCATGATGAATTAGCTTGCCCTCAGTGAAACAAGTGAAATATAGCAAGTAAAGGGCTACCAATAAGTGTGATTTGAAAGCTAAAATTGCCTAAATAGCAAAGAGCAACCTCCAAGTCATATGAATGCAAAAAGATGTTGTTTTGCTGATCAGCAGTGTTTTCAGCATCTCCTCCAAAAGGAAATTTCAACCCACCTCTATAAACACAGTCAAGGGAGGTTACTCAAATATGTCTAGCAACCAAATACTCTCCATATTCAAATCACATGGTTTCTAGTCTAAGGGTTCACAGGGATATTTTACAAAGGATATATATCTCAGACCATGTCTCATAAAGAAAAATGTCAAATTTCAACTTCTTTCCCATTTGATATGATACCAGCAGACATATGATTTGCATAAAGATGACACAGTTTTGAAATAGATGAAATGTCATATCTACAGTGCTAACCTCCTTCATTAAAAGCAGATGGTTAAGAGCACAGTGAGAACCTCCTCCAGAAAAAGAGTAGATGGTTGGGAACATAATAGAACCTCCTTCATTTAAAAGCAGAGGGTTAAGGTGTCTTAAGTGGCTTCAGAAATTATAGGCCACCTCCCTCTTAGGGATGAAACAAAAGATGCATCAGCAGGGTTTCAAATTTTTTTTTGAGAAAAGCTTCTGTTTAAAAAGCAGGTTGGGAAATAATGATGAAACAAATGAGAGAGGATAAGATAAAAGAATTTTTTACAAGAAAACCAAACAGTAGAATAAGGATGCTAAAGCCTCTATTTCTTCATTTTATAAAGGCCTCCTTCAAAGTGTAGTCTGAGGATGAAATGTTTAAACAAGAAGGTTATCACTTCATGTTACAAATCACATAGACCATCTTATCCAAAAGATAAGGCAGACATGTAAGAAAACAAGCCTTGGTGAAGTGCAAAGAAATTTGTTTTTTATTCCAAATCAGAGGATTAATTCAAGTCTCTAGTCTGAAGTGGCCATCTTCGAAAGGATAAAAAGGGCACCATGTCTGATAAAGACAAACTATTTATAATTCTAAAAGACTTCCTTCAAAAGGGCAGTTAGGATTGGCAAATTTCAAACCATGGCCTCTTTCATAAAAGGGCATAGGGACAGCTCTCCAAGAGTTACATAGTAAATCAACTTATTCAAAGGGTAAAAAGGTGATAAACATGTTTCACTTTCAGACAAAGAAGCATCTCTTCCACTTCAAAAAAACAGAGGATAAGGAGCGCCCAGGTAGTTTGTCAAACATAGGCCTCCTTCACAAATAAGTAGAGGGCCCACCATTGTTTGAGATGATTCAAAATGATAAGGGGAAAAGGTCGAAACATGGTTCCAAAAGAGCTGCAGGGTTAATGTTTTTATAAGTCCTTTTCAAGTGATGTAATTTAAGCCTCTTGTTAAAGGTTTCTTTCAAGGCAAAAGGAAGAAGTTTGTCTTTTAAAAAAGGGAAAACCTTGTTTTTCAAAACATAAAGGAGCTCAACCACGTATCATTCTTCACTCTGCAAACCAAAATCGCTGAGGAAGAACAGACATTGAGCATTTTCAAGTCACTTTTGAGCTTGTTTTCCGCACGGCACGCCTGTAGGCGGTCACAATCTATTTTTGAAAAGGGTGCGGCATGCCTGTAGCATAGCGTGGCAGGCCTGTGCCGGGGTTTAGCGGGCGCCTGAAGTCAACCCAACAACCCTTCTGCGCAGCGCGTTCAGCGCTAAACGCCCACTCGTCCACTTGTCTTGAACGTGTTTCTTTGCACACTACACCGACACTCAAAGGGCCTAAAAACTCATGTTTAAAGGTATTCCTCGCCTCTTTGCTGAATTTTGAGCTTGAGGAGGGTTTTAAGTCATAATTATCAAAGAAAGGGAGGTTTTCTCATGCTGTGAAATAGTGAAGCTTTTGTGTCAGTTTAGAGAATTTTTTCTCGCTGTAATTTCAGAGATGAACAATGGTTAAAGGAAAGGGCTAAAGGTGCCAATATTGAAAGAATTTTTGTGCTAGAAATAGATAAATATTCACACTATATTTGCAACATAAAACAAATTTTGTTTGATAGGGCTTATAACTCAGTGGGAAAGGAGGTTGTCTTTATTTTAGAGAAACAATAAACATTCAAAAAAGGGCAATTTACTCACAGGGATAACACAGTGTTTTTCTAAAAAAGTACATTCATAGTTTAAAAATAGTCCCTTAAAAACAGTGATATCAAAGAGACAGTGATTTTAAAGAGACCTCTTTCTTCCTTCAAACAACCACAGAAAATAGTGAATTAAGGGAGAGGAGTTCATATTGTCAAGGTCAGAAAGAGTTGGTTTCATTTGAACAAGTTTGTTGGCTAACTAAGGACAGACTTAGTTTTTCTCAAAGAGTAAAGGGTGTGTTGATTGAAGACTTAGTTCAGTGATCACTTAAACAAGTTTTCCTTGGTGAATCAGCAAAGGATCTCAGAAGAAAAATGCCTCCTAAGCAAGATAGCAGAAGTGGTCCTCACAAAAGGTATGAGCCTTTTTCAACTCAAGAAGTGAATGCATCCCCTTCAGTGCTCTTTAACTTTCATGAAGTAGGATGCTTGGAATTTTACCAAAGTTTTTAAGAAGTGAAAATTCATCTTCCTTTGACACATCTAGTTGTTTTAAGGCTGTAAGGGAAGTATTTTCATCGAGCAAGTTTAGACTTCAAGCTCTCTTCTAGAGCTATCTCCAGAGCTACCAAAATTCCATATATTGGAGAAAAATGGTTTAAACAAACCTACATAGATTCAAATCAATACAAACCCTTCTTGAAACCAGAACATCGAGATGCATGCCCATCTATTTTTCCTTTTTCCTATTTGTTGACCAACTATGCTCCTCTCATGAAAATCATCATGAAATATTTCACATGCGAAGGGAGGTTTTCCCAGGTTTATGCTTATCATATTAGGCTACTCATGCACTTCACATGAACTCAATTGCTAAACCTACCCTTTTTCCTCTATAGAAGCATTGACAAGATGGCTTCTACTATTCAAAAGAGGCCTTCCTCTCAGCATCAAGCTTGTCTTTTTCATTATTCCCTTATCAAGATCATCATCCTCCATCAACTTGAGAAAAAGGGAGTTTCTTGGGACTCTTTCGTTTCACATCCCGATTTCGCCACTGCTTCTTCATCTCATGCGTCTTCCTCACCACCCACTCATCATGTCTATCCTTCTTCCATCAAATCCACTCCTAAGAAGCAAAAATATCCTATGATTGAAAGTGAAGAAGAACAAATTGAGAAAGGGAAAAACATTGAAGAAGAGCAAAGTGAAAGGAGGCAAACAAGTGATGGGGAGGGACAAAATGAAGAATCCAAACATGACAGTGAGCATAAAGAGGAAAATGATGAAGAGCTGGAGCAAGTTGATGAAGAACACAACAGTCACAAAGAAGAAACTGTTGGTATCCCACACAGCAATGAGCATGATAGTTATGAGGCACAAAACAGTGAGGATACAGAGCCTAACAGTCCTGAAGAAAGCATGGACAAAAGTGAACAAGGAAGCCCTCAAGGAGACATACAAGGTGACAGCCAAGGCACTTATGAGGAGGGTCAAGACAGTCCTCAAAGGGGCACTTTTGATGAAAAACAGGAAATCCCACCAGCCAGCAAGGATGATGACAAGAAAACTTCAAGCAATGAGCATTCTAAAAAAGGCAACATAGAACAAAAGGGTGAAATCATCTACCATGAGCATAGCAGTGATAAAGACCAACAAGGCAGCCTTCAAAATGAGAAAAACAGTGACAAAGATGATGGTGGGAGCAGTAAAGTTAAATACCAAATAGAGCATGTGCTAGCTTCCTCTCCTAGTCAAGGGGCCATATTTTATTCTCCAAAGGTAAAAAATCGCCAAAATTCAAGAAAGAAAGTGGCTCAAGTTGTAACTCCCAATGTTACTAGAGCACTCTGAAGCAAAGGCAAGTTGCCCAAGCAAGGGAAAAGAGAAGGAGGAAAGTAGCCATGAGAAAGAAAGAGATTTTGATATAATTCAGATAAATAGTGATGACAATGACAATGAGGCTAGAATCCTTGAGTCCCTCTTGCGAAATAGAGAAGAACAAATTCATGACCTAAGAGCTGATCTAAAGAGGTCTAAAGACCTCATACATTTTCTGCAAACACAAAACAAGCAAATGAATGTCCACATGGCAGTTTATGAGGCACAGGCTTTCAAGTACCAAAGGGAAGCCTCCAAAGTGAAAATCAAGTTGGAAGAACTTATGGGCGAATTCAATGACACTGAAGAAGAAGAACAGCCAGGGAGGAACAGGCCTAGGACTATGGGACTCAAAAGAGCTTTGGAGAAACATAAAGAGGAAGAGGAAGCCCTTTTCTGATCTTTTCCTCTTACTTTTTTATTCACCCAAGAAATAGAAAAAAATAGAGAAGCATGGCTTGAAAGGGTGAATAAACACTTGGAGGATAAGTTAGAAAGAACTAACAGAGACTTAAGCCTTCAAAGGAAAATGACCGGGCGCTATAAGAAGCTAAATCAATTTTCCCGAAGGAAATTGAAGGTTACACAAGAAAAGCTCAAGGTGGCCCGAAAGAGGCGCCCGGTACAAAAGGTGAAGAAAGGCATATCAGGGCTTGAAATTTTGGGCTCTGCTTCTCAGCATGCTTCTGAAAACGCATGAGGGTTATGCTCGCCAAAATTGGGCATAATTCGACAAGTTTTTGTTTTTTGACATTTTTGGGCTTTTTGCAGAAAATAATGGGCATCGCCATTTTAGTTTGAAGCATCCTCAAAGGCTGAAAGTGGTATCATTGGATGCATTAAATTCAAGGGCATCGACTCAGCAAATTTTAGATATATTGAAGATGTTTTGGTCCCCCAAAGAGGCGAAAAACAGTCACTTTTTCAACACTCTGCCTCGCATGTCAGCAAAGGCTAATTTCTGGGTTTTTCCACACAAGTCAGTTTTTCATAGGATTCCATTGATTATTTTTTGGAAAAAAAAGTATTTTCAGAAACTAGACATCTAGGGCTTTCCAATGAGCCATCATGAGCCTCATTTTGACATTGGGAGGTCCTTCAAAAGTTGCCCACAATACAGGGAATTTTCTGCTGCTATATTTCTGAAGCATTTTTGTGAAAAATGCAGTTTTCTGAAGTGGCTTTTCCAAATGTGCGTTTAGCTTTTATGACCATTTTCAGTTGGGAAAAGTCAATTTAATTTCCTTTTTTTAATCATTTTTAGGATATTTTTATAGATATTTTTTTCCTTGTGCTTTGCAAAGCCTCAAGGACAAAATCAGATATTTGTGATGGACCAATGAGCTTACTAGTTGCACTAGGAGGTTCTCCTTCACTTTGGCCTATATATTCCGAGAGATTTTATTGTAAACAAGGCTAAACTTGATGATATAGAGCAATATATGGTTATACAAGCTTGGAAGAAATACTTTGTCTCATGCATTGGATAATTTATTGAATGTTTTGGATGATGAAAGAGGACTGTTGTTGGATTCATTGACTTGGTAAAATGGTATAGTGTTCCTCTCTGTTATGTTTCTTTAGTTATCATACATATTTCATGTTCTTTGCTTGTTGTAAGATAGTAGAGAATAGATTTGAGACATGCCCATGGAGGCACCTCAGATTTCTTGATTCATTACGGCTTCTATGTTTGTCTTCTTTCTTAGTTATGTCAAATGAATTCTTAAATGCTCTTTGATACCCTAAGAACTTGTTTTCAGTTGCATTAATGGTTATTGTGTGTGCTAATTAGTATGACTCATGGTACACCCTGTTTACTCCTTAGTTAACCAAAACCCCATTACTGAAACCTTTCTCTGAATGTTAGATTGTCCTAGTTGAACCAAAGAGGTCTTGTATCGATCTTGCCCTTTGCCTATACTCTGCAATCTTAGTTCAAAGTGCCCGATAGCTCAATATACTATGTCTAGGAGTTCCCTCTTAGTAGCTTGAGTTATTTTTTTATCTTAATTTTTTTCCCCAAAGTCTGATAGTGATTTTCCTAAATTTAGAGAGTCATGTATCTCTATGTATTGCTTGAATGTTTATTTTATGCATATATCAGTTTGAAGTTACATTTATCGTGATTAATGGTTAGCCCTACCACATAGATGTCTGTTGTAGAACTATTTATGTTTAAAAGTCTTTGTCCTTCACAAAACCTCGTGTCCATCCCATTTCATTCCACCTAAAGATCCATTTTACCTTGATCAAATCGGCCCTTCAATATACCTTGTCCACCATCTGAGGCTTTCTCGACCTTTTCAACCCCATAGCCTAGTTAATCTAACAATATTTTTATCTATTTAAAACTTTGGTCGGTTCCTCCCTGAAAAACCTAAAAACACACTTAACAACTAGCCTAAAATCAAAAACATAAGAAGCAAACAACTATACATCCCTTCCACAAATAGAGAGAGCCCTCTCTAAGTCCAAGAAGGCTAGGTCCTTGGGCTGCAAAGTTGGTTTGATGTTACCCTGTCACTTGGCTTGCCAATATTCCAAATCACGGGACCCTAATAGTGAGAAATATACAAGTATTCTAATGCTTCACAACTCCCAAGTGCACTTGAAATGCTCCCAGTTAAATTATTTGATGAAATTTCTATAACTTGAACCTTAGTCATCATGCTTAGTTCCAAAGGTAGATGACCTTGCAATAAATTGTTTGAAAGATTGAAATATAGAGCTAAATTTGCAAGACTTGCAACCTCCTGAGGTATAGGCCCACTTAGCCTATTATATGACAGGTGTAGTTTTAGTAACTTTTGACATTTCCCTAGACTTGGAGGGATATTCCGTGTTAATTGGTTTTGATTGAGAAATAGATATATTAACTGCTGGAGATGGGAAAGAGTATCAGGAACTGTTCCAGAGAGATTATTTCCCTGGAGATTTAGGAGCCCTAAACTTTTAATTTTCCCTATTTTAGTTGGGATGCTTTGTTGTGACTTGTTGAATCCCAGATATAGCCTCCTCAACTTTTGAAGCATATTAAGTGAAGGAGGGATTGGCCCTGTCAAAGTATTCGAGTGTAAATCAAGAAAGGTTAAAGCAGTTAGGTTTCCAATCCCTGAAGGTATCTCTCCTGATAATTCATTTCCACCCAAGTACATGACATTCATTTTGACAGAGAGGTGGCTGATAGAAAAGGGCAAACATCCCGTGAGATGATTATTAGATAATGCAATTTCTTCCAGGGTGGAACAGTTAGAAAGGGCAGGAAGAATGGGCGAGCTTGTTGTGTTGCCGCTCTTCAATTGATTATTTCGTAAGTAAAGGAGCTGGAGGTTCTTCAACTTACCCAACTCCATGGGCACTACTCTGCTGAGTTGGTTTCTCCCTAATTGGATGACTTGAAGCTTCGTGCAATTGAAAAGGGAAGCGAGAATGCTGCCACTCAAATTATTACCAAACAGATATAGTCCTGTCAACTGAGTGTTTTCATGACAGAGATCAGCTGGAATTTGTCCAGTTAATTGGTTTTTAGCTAATGTCAATTGACAGAGACTTGAACATTTTGAAAAGGAGGAAAGAATTTGACCCCTCAGACTGTTATTCCACATTTTAATGACGCCCACTAAACTTAGCAGATCTAATTCTGATTGAATGCAACCGTGAAGGTCATTGTTCTTCAAATCGTTGTAGTCTAAAGAGGAAATGTTTCCCAAGCACGCAGGAATTGTACCTATCAAATGGTTAGATCCTAAGTGAATGTACTATAAGTTGGGTAGAAAACATAGTCGGGAGGGAATGATTCCTCTCAAATTGTTAGAGGACATAGACATGTTTTCTAAGCTTTTGCATCTAGAAAGAGTGGGAGGAATAGAAACTTCAAGTTGATTGAAAGACAGGAGAAGCCTCTTTAAGCGAAAAATACCTCCCAATTCATAGGGAATGTGGCCATGAAAACTGTTATTGCGAAGGTCGAGTATTCTAAGAAACGAGAGATTGGCGAGAAGAGGAGAGATTGTACCTTTCAATCCCATGTTCTGCACATTGAGGGAAACCACTCGTTGTGCACACCGGCTGCATGTGACACCTATCCAGTGGCAGGAGGAAGAATTTAGTTGCCAAGTAGTGCACAATGAGTGTTGTGGATCACAGGCACTGATGCTAGACATGAATCCAAGTAGAGCCTGTTGGTCAGACACATTCGAGGGATAAGGATGGAAATTGGATAATTGAAGAATGGAAAACCCAAAAATAATGACTAAGAGATTCGAACAGAAGGGCAGCAGAGGCATTCTCATACTCCAAGATGACAAAGGATAGTAAACTGTGTAGGTCTGGGTTTGTTCCTCAATCTATAAATAGAAATAGCAAGCGTAGTGCGAGTTTAATAAATTCAAAAATCAGCAGGCCAATATCTAATTTCTTGTGTAGCACATACAATACCACTGACTTCATTGTTATTTTATGAAATGACATTAGTGACAACTTATATTCAGAATTTCGAAAAAACAGACAACAAAAAGATTGATGGAAAGGATAAAGCATACTTCCATTGGACAAGGAAAAGAGAAAAGCGTGGTCTAAAAAATCCTCACAGCTTAGTTCCACAAAAATATGGAAATTATGGCGAGGTTAATGTTTTTTTTTAACCTTAGTAGTGTCTTTTTATTCATTTCATAAAACCAAAATGTATTTTTTATCAAAATATACAACTTTTGATCTCCACTTTTCTGTAGGAAATCAAGTCTATTAGCCGTCTTAAGGAGTTATAGGCCATTCAAAACTTAAAAAGTTTAAAATGGTCTCTTACTATCTTTAACGGTCTATTGTCTATTTTATCATATATAAACATATAGAAAAAATAAATGCTATCCATATTTATTGCAAAAAATCAGAAGTTCTTCAGAAGGCTCAAAGGGTGCCGAGTCTTTGACACTCGACCTGGGCATGTAAACCTGATGCATATTTTGGAGCTGTCTATCACTGCGTCCGAGACGAGAGTTCTAGTGGTTCTTCTGTAAATGGATCTCCTTGATATCTCTATGAATTTCCGCCAAGATTGAGGCTTCCTGTGGGTCCCACCAATCTCTTGAAGTGTGGCAATCGCCTTTGCCAATAGACATTTTAGGGTCTAGTAGCTATGAATTGATTGTTGAGATAGATACAGTCTATTGTGAGTATTACGAGGATCCGTTAAAATTGGGTCCATATCTTCCTCTTTTGCCCTGACATCATGTTCCCACCCAAAAATCAAGGGTGTAATATTCCCAATTAGCAGCAGCTAATTGGTAATATTAATTTTTGGTCAGTTTACCTTTTATAAAGTTAAGCCAGTTAATAAAGTGGGTAAGAAGATACTTAGCCTACACTTAGGAAATAAAAATTCCCTAAAGTCACCTAACCACGTTATTATTTGGTAGCATGGGGCCCAGGGGTCGAAGTGGGAGCGTGAGGGAAGTGGCAGCATGGGCAGGGTGGGCCCATGACAGCACAGAAAGAGAGGGACAGTGTGGCCAAGAAGGACAACACAGTTTTGGTGGGGCCTAGGTGAGAGCAAGGCTCTCCAAGCATAAAGAGGGGAAGAGGCTCCTCATTCATTCATTCGATTATGCATCTATGTTTTGTCTCTTGACATTGAGCTTGCTTTTGCTATTGAGCGAAGTCTGCAAGTGTTGTTCAACACACCGGGTGTCTCCGAGCAGAGATCCCAACCTCAACCCTGGGGGACTTCGAGTGCCTACTCGGGTGAGGAGTTATATCCATTGATTTTCATGTGGGAGCCATAGCTTCTTCAGCTAGGGATTACACACTTGCTTGGACATCATAGTCTTGAGAAGAGATCACGAAGTTCTTGGAGAAGGTAGTGTTGAGGGTGGAGATTTATTAGGGGATTTAACCCATTATATTGAGAAGCGATCAACCCTTAGCTATTCCATCACTTTTGGTAGAGGAGGAAGCCACTATTTGCAGAGACACATTCAGGGCCAACGTATTTCACTCAGATATCGTTATTCCTCAAGGGAGGTGAATTTCCGTGGCCATCCATTCTGAAATCTCTTTCTGGGTTTCTCTAGGTATTAGGAGGAGAGCTCATTCCCAGAGTTTCGTATTTTTCTGAGTAGGGGAACAGCTCAAAAGAGCCATCTTATTCCAGCAGTAGCAGCATTCCGGTAGCAATAGCAGCATCATTTCAGAGATAACGTAGTCACTGATAGAGCAATCATTCTGGAAGCATTTCTGAGAGTATTTCCAACTTTCCTTATGCAAGCCAAGGTGCCATCATTTTGATCACCTTTGTACTTATTATATCCTTCAGTTATATAATAAAATGGCTCAACGTTCTCCATATTTCACATGTATGTGATGTCTCTCTATGTTCTGTAGTTTCTTGTTTATGTTTCTTTTTATTGATGTTTATTTATACTCAGAATATTACAGTGGTATCAGATCTCATAGACTTGGCTAAACCTGTGGAGCAGAATGTCTATGACACCAGCACGAAAACAATATATCACTTACCGAGGAAGGAGGTATAAGGACCAAGAGTGGAGGCTGGATGCCACTTTTGGAGATGGTGACTGCATTTCGGAAGTGGACGCAGAAGAGGAGGAACCAATGGTAGAGGAGAAAGATGAAGGGAAGGAGTTCAGGGAACTTCTCCTAAAGTCTGGGCAGGAGTTGTCGAGGAAGATAGAAGAGATGGAGTAGAAGTTTACTGCAGACCAGAGACAGTGTGAAACCTCAAGGGGTTTCCACACGGGGGAAGGGTCCGACACCTCCCATCACTTGCAGGAGCAACTCACAACGCAATAGATGGCATCACTTACTCCCCCAATTTCCACGATTCCCACATTTATAGATACGGGCACTGGAGCAGGAGCACCTCAGGAACCAGAACCAGTTCACATGTGGGATTATTTTTCCAAGTATCAGTCCTACGAGCAAGAGTTTGGTGAGGCTCTCACTTTCAATGAATTTGTGCAACTCAAGAAGGACAGTAGGCCCAACAACCAGAATAGAGGGGGTAGATACACAAAGGATGGGGATGTAAAATGTACAATGGGAAGATTTTTCCTGCCAACATTTGATGGATCCTCCAAGTGTTCAACAAAGGCTTGGGTAGATAAGCTGGATATCTATTTCCAGCTCAATCAGATGGTAGAGGGAGAGGTCATCAAGGAGGCAGCGCTGCACCTAGAGGGAGAGGCCCATGATTGGTGGTTCCACGGGATGGCCACGTTGGGTCACTCAGCTATGACAATGTATGTAGAGTTTACACGAAGATTGGTAGAGCGGTTTGATCGAAGGGATCCAGAGGAGCACTTTGTTGAGCTGACCAAGCTCAAGCATACCGGGAGCTCGGACACTTACATTTATGAGTTCTTGAGACTCTTCGTAATGGTACCTGACCTGTCCTCATCCAGGATGATATACATGTTCATTGATGGGTTTCTAGAACCTCTACGGGGGTTAATTAGATCTACGAGGCTGGATACACTTCACGATGCAGTTGGGAGGACCAGGGATTTGTAGGATGCCCTACACTGGACGAGAGCTCCTTCCCCCCGAAGACCGACATTTCAGCCGAAGGGGAAGGACACGAGGGTTCCACCTCTGAGAGGGAATAAAGGCCAGGGGCCTTTGGATGATGAGACCCAGAGAGACCTGAGACGAAAGAAGTTATGCTTCACATGCCAGGAGCAGTGGGCACCAGGACATCGTTGTGTCGCTAGGAAGGCACATTACATAGAGGTATTCTCTGACAGTGATGGAGAAGAGGATGCGTATGAGGATATGGAGGTAGGAGGCAACGGTGTAGTACATAGAGGAGATCATCCAACACCTCCACCACTAGGAATAGGAGGGGCAGCATTTGCACCTACTGAGGGGAGTCCTTGCTTCTTTGCGAGGGGTTCCCAAATACTTGACACTGCATGTCCTAGGTAATGTGTAGGGACAACATGTTTCAGTATTAGTGGATAGTGGGGCTACCCACAATTTTATTGTTGCACAGTTGGTAGAGTGGAGGAGCATACTGACAAAGAGCTTTGATGGGTTTTTTAGTGATAGTACCAGGTGCATAACTATGCAGTGTGCCAGGTATGTGCCAGCTTTTGCAGTGACTATGGGGACTTACATTATGATGGATCATTTCTTTGTGGTGGACATTCTCGACACTAACGTGATACTGGGAGTGAAGTGGTTGATCACACTAGGGAAGGCCACTATAGACTGGGAGACCTTGGAGATGGAGTGGACAGACAAGAAGATTGGGAAGCATGAGATTATTCAGGGCATGCACACTTATCCGCCACAGACAATTCATTACACTAGATGGAGGCAGACTTTCGGAAGGGAGATATAGAGTGGGAAGTAGAGCTGCGTGTTTTGGAGGCAAGGTCTATAGGGGAGGCCATACACCCAGATGTGCAGTGGATTTTGGATAGGTATCTATAGTTTTCGGAGATATGCCACGAAGGCAGCCTCCGGATCAGGGGTTTGAGCACACCATTGAGCTGGAGCAGGGCATCCAAGCTGTGATTAATACACCCTATAGGAATCCTAAAGTCTACAGGGATGAGATTAAGAGAGTTATTCATGAGCTCTTAGCGTTGGGACACATTCGACCCAACACTAGCCCGTTTGCTTCTTCTATCGTATTGGTGAAGAAGAAGGATGGCACACTGAGGATGTGCATCGAATATTGGGCTCTCAACAAGAAGACCATGAAGAACCGATACCTCATTCCATGGATTTATGAGTTGATGGATGAGTTGAGGGGGTCTAAGTTCTTCTCGAAGATTGATTTGAGGTCGGGTTACCATCAGATCCACGTGAGGGACTAGGATGTCCCCAAGACAACTTTCAGATGTCACTACTGCCACTTCGAGTTTCTGGTGATGCATTTTGGGCTAACCAATGCACCGGCCACTTTCCAGTCCTGCATGAACCACATCTTCCATGGTCAACTGAGGAAGTTTGTGCTGGTATTTTTCGATGACATCTTGATATACAGCCGGGCGTGGGAGGAGCACTTGCAATACATTGAGGTTGTATTGTGCATATTGGAGGAGCGACATTTTTATGTGAAGCTCTCCAAATTCGAATTTGGATTGATAGAGATCCTCTACTTTGGGCATATTATCGGTGTGGATGGAGTGAGGGTCCACGAGGAGAAGATCAGGGCCATCCGGGATTGGCCAGAACCGAAGAACATGACAGAGCTTCGAGGGTCTGTAGGCATCTACACCTATTACTGGAAGTTCGTCAAGGGATTTTCCTAACTTGTTGCACTCCTCACAGATCTTACCAAGAAGGGGGCATTCAGTTGGACGGACACAGTGCAGAGGACTTTGACAGGCTCAAGGAGGTGATGAGAAGCTGTCCAATTTTAGTGTTGCCGAATTTCACACATCCTTTTTTCCTTGAGAGTGATGCATCTGGAGAGGGGGTAGGTGCAGTCCTGGTGTAGGGAGGCTACCCCATAGCTTTCAAGAGCAGGAAGCCATTGCCACATGAGAGGTCGTATCCCATATACAACAAGGAAATTTTGGCTATCATGCATGCAATGGCCAAGTTTCGACAGTAATTGGTGGGGAACAAATTCAGGGTGAGGGCTGACCACAAAAACCTTCGGTTCCTTTTAGAGAAGAAGAAGTTGCATTAGAGGCAGTAGAAGTGGGTCAGAAATATCCAGGCATACGATTTTGAGATCGAGTATGTCAAGGGGAAGAAAAATGTGGTGTTTGATTCTCTTTCATGCAGACCGGCATAGTTGTCTCTGATGAGCTTAGACACGGATTGGAGGGCTCAGTTACTGGTGGAGTACTCCAAGGATCATTTTTCCTGCAAGATATTGGATGGACAGGTCAAGGATGACAGGTACATGGTGATGGATGAGGTGATATATTTCAGGGATCAGATCTTCTTGACTGGGAGCTCTTAGCTCAAGGAGAAGGTACTACGTGCCTCAGATGATTCACTGCTATTAGGCCACCAGGGGTTCACCAAAACCTATTGGGCCAGCAAGGAGAGGTTCTCTTGGAAGGGCCTCAAGGAGGACGTACTCCAGCATGTCAGTGAGTGTGAAGTGTGTCAGCGGAACAAAGGAGAGATGAACCATCCAGTAGGATTACTACAACCGCTTCTCATTCTAGAGGGGAAATGGGAGAGCATTTCAATGGATTTCATCACAAGGTTCCCCACGGTGCAGGGCAAGGATTGTATCTTCGTAGTAGTTGATCGATGGATGAAGTATGCACACTTCTTTGCTATATCAGCACAGTACATAGCAGCGCAGGTGGCGGAGTTGTTTTTCAGGGATTTTTTCAGGTTGCATAGTCTCCCGAAGACCATTGTTAGTGATCGGGACAACCATTTCATGGGCGGTTTTTGGCATGAGCTCTTTCATTTGGTGGGTACAAAGTTGACTCCGAGCACCATTTAGCACCCTCATATGAATTGGTAGACATAGATAGTGAACAATTGGTTGGAAGGATACTTGAGAAACTATGTCATAGGGGAGCAAAAGGCATGGTTACATTGGTTGCACTTAGGAGAGTACTGTTACAACACCACCATCCATATGTCCATTTGTATGTCTCTGTTTTACGCTTTATATGGATATCATGCTTTGTCTTTTGCTGATGTGATTTTTGGTGCTAGTAAGGCCCCAGGGCCAAGGGATCGAAGAGAGTCAGGATATACTCTGGGCTCTTAGGAACAACTTAGCTACAACACAGAACCAGCAAAAGCTGTATGCTGACAGAGGACGGGTTGAGATGTAGTTTGACGTAGGGGAGTTGTTCTACCTATGAATTTAGCCATATTTTTAGTCCACACTGAAGCATAAGGGTGCCAAGAATCTCAAGCCCTGCTTCTATGGACTATACAGGGTGATACGCAGGATTGGGGAGGTCGCATATGAGCTAGAGTTACCCACAGGTGGCAAGATCCATAACATATTCCATGTATCTTGTCTGAAAAAGGCATTGGAGCAGTAGGTGACTACAACCAAGGAGCTTCCACCAACAGATGATGAGGGGCATTTGGTGTTATAGCCAGGAGCCATCATAGACACCAGGGAGAGGCATCTGCGGAGTAGGATGGTTAGGGAATATTTGGTGAGGTGGAGGAACTTGCTGGATGAGGATGCCACTTGGGAGAGTGAGAAGATTTTGTAGTTCATCATTGGAGTTGCTTGAGGACAAGCAACGTCTTGGCAAGGAGGACTATAATATTCCCAATTAGCAGCAGCTAATTGGTAATATTAATTTTTGGCCAGTTTACTTTTTATAAAGTTAAGTCAGATAATAAAGTGGGTGAGAATATACTTAGCCTACACTTAGGAAATAAAAATTCCCTAAAGTCACATGAGCACATTATTATTTGGTAGCGTGGGGCTTAGGGGTTGAAGTGGCAGCATGGGACCATGACAGCACAGAGAGAGAGGGACAACGTGGCCAAGAGGGACAACGCAGTTTTGGTGGGGCCTAGGTGAGAGCAAGGCTCTCCAAGCATAAAGTGGGATTCATTCATTCGACTATGCATCTATGTTTTGTCTCTTGACATTGAGAACGCTTCTGCTGTTGAGCGAAGTCTGCAAGTGTTGTTCAACACACCAGGTGTCTCCGAGCGGAGATCCCAACCTCAACCCCGGGGGACTTCAAGTGCCTGCTCAGGTGAGGAGTTATATCCATTGATTTCAGGTGGGAGCCATAGCATCTTTATCTAGGGATTACACACTTGCTTGGAAAACACAGTCTTAAGGAGAGATCATGCAGTGCTTGGAGGAGGTAGTGATGGGGGTGGAGATTTATCAGGGGTTTCAACCCGGGATAGTGAGAAGGGATCAACCCTTAGCTATTCCATCACTTTTGGTAGAGGAGGAAACCACTATATGTATAGACACATTCAGGGCTAGCGTATTTCACTGTGATAATGTTATTCCTCAAGGGAGGTGAATTTCCAGGGTCATCCATTCCAAAATCTCTTTCTGGGCTTTTTTGGGTATTAGGAGAGCTCATTCCCAGAGTTTCGTATTTTTCTGAGCAGGGGAACAACCCTAAAGAGACATCCTATTCTAGAAGTAGCAACAGTCCGGTAGCAATAATAGAAAAATTTCAGAGATAACACAGTCACTAATAGAGCAACCATTCCGGGAGCATTTCTAAGAGTATTTCCACCTTGCTTTGTGCAAGCCAAGGTGCCATCATTATGATCACCTTTGTACTTATTGTATTTTTCAGTTATATAATAAAATGGCTCAGCGTTCTCCATATTTTTCATTATGTATGTGATGTCTCTCTATTTTCTGTATTTTCTTGTTTATGTTGCTTTATATTTCTGTTTATTTCTATTCGGAATATTACAAAGAATTTGACATGGCTGTGTGTTCCTTCCAAGTAAGCCTGAACCAGGTTATCCATTATTTATTTTCCAGACTTCCAGCCTCGTCTGATTGTACCTATTTTAGCCTTCCCCTTGGCTTTTCCATCCTTCCTGCCCAACTGAGATTTAACCATTTTCTTTAGAACTCGACCTTCCAACAAATATCCCTCCACCTAGCTCCACATCGGGATACTGACTCGACGTGTAATGGCCTGCGGGTGATAATTTCTATGAATACCTGCAGTAGTACACAACATAGCAATATGAAAGTTGCAAAGACTATTAACAAGAGTATTATGTTGTTTGAGATGCAGCAAATTCTAGACAACCATACCAGAAGAAATATCGGGTTTCATGTTTGGTGACCCCATCATATCCAGAAAGGTCACAACCTTCCAAACATTGGTATTCCAACCCTTCCAAATATTAACCAAAACCATGAAATTAGATAGCAGCTCGATAAAACTGATAACAGACTCGACAAAACCCCATGAATAACCCCCACTGCAAAGAAGACGACCCCCATAATCATCAAAACAACTTCGTTATAGACCCAAACCAAATAACAGAAAGTAGCCCCTACTAGCCCAATAATTAAGCTTCTGCTAATTCTAATGACATGACTAATGGTTTTAATCAAACCTTTGACATCTCTTCTACCCGAACCCAAGTAAACATTCGTTATCAAACCACTACCCGCAGAGATATAATTATAATCCATATGGTCAATTTCCTAAAGATGCCGACTACCATCATAACATTACAAAGGTAATTATATGAAATTCGGGTAGGGTTAGCTACATAGCCACACAAAGGGCAGAAATATGAAAGAAGGCAATGAAAGCCAAGAGAACATCGGTTCATTACTACACCATGCAATTTATTCGATGTAACAAGCAGGGGCTACGAACGAATATAAATCAATGTAATAAAAACATGCAAGGGAAATAGAAATATAAGAGTTGAAAAAGTGCGGACATGCAATGTTAACAGAGGCTTCAAAATTATACGGGTTGTGGCATTGCAATACCACCTCCTCAATAGTTTTACTGTCAGAGGAACAATACAAATTTATCAGAACTAGGTTACCCTGAGTGTCAACGAGGACCCCGCACATGAAGTGAAAATGGGAAGAGTAATACAAATTCACTGAACTAGAGTACACAACTCCATAATGACTTCATTAACAGCCTTGCTTAATGTTAAATTAGTTAAAATTAAAAAAAAATCTGAGTTATAGTTGTAGAATTTCAATATTTTGAGTAACTTAGATATTTTCTTATTGTTAAATCTATTTCCATTATTAAAAAAAACATTCAAACACTTTATTTTGAATTTTTGGATTTTTTTTTTGTACCAAATTCCAACAAATACCATCTTGGCGAATTTGTTATTCTCAAACACTTTATTCTGATTTTTTTGGATATTTTTTTATACCAGATTCCAACCAATACCATCTTGGCGAATTTGTTATCCTCAATCATTATGAGACCATAGATTTTAGGGACAATCACACTCATCTAAATAAAATGACTTTCTCGCCCAAAAATTCGTTATCGGTTAGTTGGGGATTCTTCATCAAGATGATGCCGGAATTCATCGCAAGAACAAGGAATGGCTAAACCTGTCGCCTAATCTTTCGAGCAATGATAGCACGCATACTACTGATAGGCCTTTTAGAAAATTAAAGTCGAAGTCCATTAATAGCAAAGAATGAAGTTCCCACGAAAGCAATGGCATCCATGAAATTTTTTTTTCTACCCCGTGAACTTGGAAACACATTATTAAATAAAAACAAGGGAGGCTGGGAAGCAGCAAGTCCCTGCCGCTAAGTAAAAAGAAATAAATCTGAGCTAATACCCACTTCATTCATTCACTGTGTGCATTGATTCAGAAGGTGGCTCCATGATTCAAGTGAAGATGAAATACTAGCTAATGATTTTGAAGTATCATACAGCAAGGGCATAAGAGCTGATGTATAGAACAAGAGAAGAAGAGTTAAAGACTAGGGCTGATATATTTCGAGAAGAAAGGGCATTGGATCTAGGGAGATTATGCTCAGTAGAGGCCTAGTTGGGCTTTGATATGTTTATGGTTGCCTTTTAAGTTCCTTTGAGACCTGCCTAGTCTTGAGGACATCTTTGTTTATAATCAAAATTGGAATTGAAAAGTGAAGTTAATCAGAAGCGTAATGAAAGCCTACCGTGTAGACTCATTCTCAACCCTTTACAATGCATACTGTAAGCCAAAAATTACAGAGTGCAGTTTTGGGAAAGTGTAGTCCACTTTCATCTCTCATGTCTTGGGGAAATGGTGTTGGGTCCCAGATGACAAATTCGGGATCGTATAATCTGCTCACTGCTTGTTTTGTGGACCACTCAAATGCACTTGATGCTTCTCTAAAGGAAGCAGCTGCCCAATCCCAGCAACTGCAAGTATTGGCTCAATTGCAGCAATTAAGGAGTGGAGGTGTGAATAAAGGAATGACTAGAATGCAACTCTCGCCAACTAAATCCGGTACGCGTTCAATATCTTTTTATAAAACGTAAATCCTAGCAGCATGTACATATAACATTTTACCAAAATACAGGCATCCACAGAGTCATAAAGGGGCATTTATATAGGTCCCTTGGAAAAATAAAAATACCAAAAAAAAATTATATAATGTAATACACAAAGCTTAACACTTTGGTTGCATAAATATGTCGATACCAAAAAAAGTGAAGATCTATCACGCGTCAAAATGAGTGTGCCACGTTTCTTACATTTTTCATGCATAACCAACAACGAGCGCACTATAATCTTAATAAATGTTTGCTGCTGGTTGCCCTGCGCCTTCACCATTATTCCATGGTGTCAAGCTCAGCATGCCTATGTGCACAAAGACTTCAAAGCCATAGCCAGCCTCTGTTTCAGGAGGAACATCAACGCTATGGCAAACGAAAAGAACTGTTTAAACAAGGCTGGGCTGCAGTTTCCAGTGGGGTAACCTATAACCTCTGAGCACACCTGGAGTTACCAATAGCGAGCACACTGTAATCTTAATAAATGTTTGCTACTGGTTTCCCTGCACCTTCGCCATTCTTCCATAGCGTCAGTCTCGTTCCAGCATTCTCCCTTGATTTTCGGTTCTTAGAGTCAAGGGATATAGTTCGGGGGCTGAACTACATCACTGCCTTACACAGCTCCGGTTTTCTAGAACGACCTTGCTACAACAAAGGCACATGCTGCTAAACTAAAGCTAAGTGTGGAGATGCAGGTGATATGTTCAATCTCAGTAATAGGTTTCAATTACAGTAAAGTAGATCCATTTTAACTTTTAATTTAGTAAAGGTAGAAAGGAATTATAAAAAATTAGAAATGCTCATATCTTATAACTAGATGCACCTTCCAGATCTCCCACTTTGGCCCTGCTCCGAATTGAACATAGTTTGATATCTTTCGCTTTGGCCCTACTCTAAATTGAACATAGCTTGATATCCACAAATTCTAGCCCTACATCACCCAGCAGGGAAAGTGTGTCGTGTGTCCTGCTGAAAGAAGAGGAAACAACAGGTTAGTAATTATTTCAAGTTAGATAAAGAAATTTGTAAAACATAAAACTGGAAAATTGTAAACCAGAAGAGGCAAATAAGAATATTTTGATTTGATTTCTTGATCTTGTATTGATGTGCATATTTGTACAGAAATTTGCGAGAAAATGTGTTGAATTCGACCATGCTTTTACTCTGGAATGCATTAGTTTTGGCTGAAGAGAGCTAAAATTGTAAGATATGTTCACATTTTGACAATAACACAGTCAGAGCTCGTTCCAGGATAGTCGATTAGTGTTGAAATTGAGCCCTGACTTGCGTTTTGACATAAGGAGGTATTTAAGAATTAAAGGCTTATTTCTCAGTGTTGTAAAGTATGGATATGAGGGATGGAGATACAAATATTTCGTTGTTAGCAAGTGAACACGCAATTTTTGAGAATGTAGAAGAAGGTGAAGACGACATAATAACTCGCCACAATATTTCAAACCACAATTTTTTTAGTCCCACGATTCAAAGACCCCCCTCTTTGATGCAGAAGAACTACAAAAGATTGAAATCCAGCCGAGAAGAGGAGCTAAGGCAATTCAGAACAAGCCTTCGTGGTTTGTGTTCATAATATTCACTCTGGTTGTCCCTGCCCCTAGTTCTATTCTTGTCACACACCTCCTGGCACAACATGACACCCCGCAATAACATGCACCAGATGGCACCTAAATAGCATGCAGAAGTTACTTTAGCTAGCCGAGCATTATAGCATTATTGTCCCAAGCCTTCAAATATTTTACCAACATTTAATGTTCAAATTTTAATGTCAACATTAGTTTGTATGAACTTGAAATGTTCATTGTAATCCATTGTTTCTTCACACTTAACCTAGATTCAGCTTCATACGTGTTTCGGTATGAGGCCAAATAAGATGAAAATTATTTTGAATGGTCAATAGAAAAAGCGCTCTATCGCTGATTCGTCTAAAAAATGCGATGGAGACATGATAAAACACAAAGCATAAGTTATAAGTTACAAGCGATATTGATCTTCCTGCAAAATTAAAAGACCATGTCGATTATGTCGATTTCGACTCCTATAGTCCCTGCCATGCCGCAGGTGGCAGGGACTAATAAGATGTCTTTTTCGATTTCAACCAAATACTTTAAGACTTTCATTTGAATAAATGGCAGTAAAAAATCAAAAAGAAAATGAATAGTGTTCATGGGTTTGAATCAATATTATATAAGTAAAAAGCCATTGATGTTTTTAATAACTTAAAATTAAGTCTTTTTCAACTAAATACTCTCTGAATTCTCAGTGGATAGAAGCGGATTAAAAAATTAAAAAGAAAACGTAGGGAATGCCATTTACATAAAGAGTCAAAGGGTAGATTCTAACTTATTAGCTCTGAAATGGAGTAAAATTTCAAATTAATCCTATTTATTAAGATCAAAAGTTTAGATTCCGACTTATTAGCTCTGAGAAGAGTTAAACTTAGCTCTGAGAAGGAGTCAAACTTCTAAATAATGCGATTTATTAACAAGCTTAAAAAAATAAATTTTCACTCAACTAACTTCAACGTACAAAAGATTTCGGAGGATGAAGCATAATCCTATTTATTGACTTTAAATACAAGCGCTCAAATAACTTCAACGTACAAAATATTTCAAAGTTGAAGTATAATCTTGTTTGGATTATTTTGAAAATTTTAGGTTGTTATTTTTAAAATTGAAATAAAAATATTGATCTATATTTATTTAAATTTAAATTATTTTTAATTAAGAAGCTTGATTTTTTATATATAAATAGATAATTAAATATGGTAAATTTTGATATTTCTTATTTTATAAATTTATTTATTTAATTTATATTAAAATTATTATTTTGAATTATTATGTTTTATATAAAACTAAATTTTAAAGTAAAAAAAGTTTAAACATTTTAAAAATGTAGATAAATGTCTTTTGGATTAATCACATTATTAGGATTTGGTCAATGTATTAATCATATCATTAGGATTTGGTCATGTTTTTTTTGTTTTTTGTTCATGGCTATTCGACTTACATTATATGGATTTAGTAAATGACCACCAAGTCAATGAGGAATATTTATACTTTAAAAATGACTTTATTTATTTAGATTATATAATTTCAACATATAATTTATGTAATTTTATTGATTAAGACAATATTTCTATCCATCGTCTCAAAATGTTGTCCCTTAATGTTATATTTAAAATAATAAAATAATATTTATATCAACAAATTTAAAAATAGTAAAAACAAAAAGTTTTTCAAAGTTAACCATAAATAAAATACTCCAATTTTCATATTACTTTTGTATAGAGAGATAAAGTAATTGAAAGTAGTAAAAGAAAATTTCTAATTTAGTCTATAATTGCTTTTTAGTTTAAGAGAGATGTGTAATTCCTTCATTACTTAATATGGAGTTGATATGTGACATCTAAAAATAATATTCATAGTATACCCGTGTAATTCATTTTATGTGCAAATATGATATTTTCAAAAATTATTATGATAACAAAAAAATAGTGTCAATCATAAATAAAATATGTAAAGGAAATATATATATATATATATATATATATATATATATGAATGATTAATTTTTATTATTAGTGTGTTGTTCAAGCCTTTCATTGATAGTTTTTTTTTTTAATGAATTTCTATGCAACATTTAAAAAAATATTAATAAGAAAAAAATTCATGTCAATATATATTTCTTATAGAGAGAGACAATGTCTATATTGTATAAAGAAAATGTAAAAAAAAAAAAAAAAAAAAAATTGTACTTAAAACACTCTATTACTGTATTGCTCAAGATGAAGGTAGTGTATAATTCCTTTCATGCTTAGTACTAAGTTGACATATAACATATATATATAAATAACTGACATAGATCCATGTTAATTGAGGATCATTAAGCATTAAGAGGAATTAAATCTATCTAGGTGCAAATATTTTATTTTTTTAACTTTAAAAGAGGTTTTCACCTCAAGAAATGTGATCTCTTGGGTTAAAATGGATCTATGTTGCTCTCATTTCCAATTCAGTAACCACCACTAATATTAACAAATATTTTTATAATATTTAATTAATATAAAATTAAAATAATATTATATTTTACTACTAGTAGTGATAGTCATAGAGAAGGAGAATGAGTTTCTAGGGTATTGAATCTTGGTTCAATTTGTAGTAATATTATGACTTTTAGTGCTTCCATGGTAGGGGGGGGGGTGTGGAAGGAGGCCCTACCTTTCACAATTTTGTAGTTGGAAGGTTGAACACCCAATGAGTACACAAAGACAATCCCATCGACAATGGAAAAATCCCAATGGATTTATGTTTTAGTTCTCTAACATTGGGAAAAGAAAAAAAAGTGGGTGTCTGAGCTTTAGCCATCAAAACCACAAATTCCATGTATTTCCTAAATAACTAAAGCCCCTCTTTTGGAAATTCCACTAGAGAAAATTGGGACAATAATGGAACACATGTAAGAACACACTATAATGTGTAAATTCATTGGACCTTGGTTTCCTGAGAATTTCTATTCAACTAGCTTTGAAAGAACTGTTTCTTGAAGCGAGATATCAATATTAATTTAGGATCACGAGGTTTTCTTGAGGATCATTAAGCATTAAGAGGAATTAAATCTATCTAGGTGCAAATCTTTTATTTTTTTCACTTTAAAAGAGGTTTTCACCTCAAGAAATGTGATCTCTTGGGTTAAAATGGATCTATGTTGCTCTTATTTCGAATTCAGTAACCACCATTAATATTAACAAATATTTTTATAATATTTAATTAATATAAAATTAAAATAATATTATATTTTACTACTAGTAGTGATAGTCATAGAGAAGGAGAATGAGTTTCTAGGGTATTGAATCTTGGTTCAATTTGTAGTAATATTATGACTTTTAGTGCTTCCATGGTGGGGGGGGTGGGGGGAGGGTGTGTGTGTGGAAGGAGGCCCTACCTTTCACAATTTTGTAGTTGGAAGGTTGAACACCCAATGAGTACACAAAGACAATCCCATCGACAATGGAAAAATCCCAATGGATTTATGTTTTAGTTCTCTAACATTGGGAAAAGAAAAAAAAGTGGGTGTCTGAGCTTTAGCCATCAAAACCACAAATTCCATGTATTTCCTAAATAACTAAAGCCCCTCTTTTGGAAATTCCACTAGAGAAAATTGGGACAATATGGAACACATGTAAGAACACACAATAATGTGTAAATTCATTGGACCTTGGTTTCCTGAGAATTTCTATTTAAAAGCAAGATATCAATATTAATTTAGGATCACAGGGTTTTCTCATAGCCATATTAAAAAACATAGAAGATCATGATGAAATATTTCAAGGAGCTCCCTGTTTCGGGAACTCATTTGGGTTACTCATGAAACGTTGGATTCCAAGGTTCACTCCAGACAATGAATGTTTTTCCTCGATTCTAGTTTGGATCCATCTCTATTCCCCACCTTAGGTGTTCTGGGATTCAATTGTTCTTGAGCATATTGGCAACAAGGTAGGACAATTTGTGATTCTCTTAAACATAATGAAAAAAGGGAGATATACCTCATATTCCCACATTTTTCTTTATCTAGAAATATCCACACTTCTTCCTCCTAGCATTCATGTGAATAGTGAGGACATTGTTTGGGAGCAACCAATCAACTATGAAAAAATTCCCCTTCAATTTCATCACTATCATGAACAAAGAAATATCTTCTGATACTATCTAACAAATAACCCACTAGTAGCAGAACCCATGAGTTCATATACAAATGAAGGAGACTTCACCACAATGACCAATAAAAATAAAGCGTCTAGGAAACCCATGAAGAAAAATTTAGTCAATGAGATATTGAACTGAAGCATGATATGCAAGACCGTTAGGAGATAGAGGAGATTGAAGATATGGAGCTAGAAGATGTTTATATGCAAGACCTAGTAAAATAATTGAAACACAAGGATCCCACAATCTCAGAATAATAGGTTCAGGTAGTCACATAAGATTTTCTTCAGCATGAGGACCTCCTTCTTTAGCAGGCTCAAAATTCTACTACCCTCCCTCCTCCCACGTCCTCATCAGTAACCCATGGAATAAAAAGATATGATCACATGAGGGCTTCACTAAGGGAGCAATACTATACCACATGCATTCATATTGGGGTACATATATTGAGGAAAAATGACATAATATATTGAGCATGTATTAGGGAGTAACATATTTTTATATTGGAGTGAATAAAAAATAGAGCTCAAAATTAATGAAAAAATATAAAGGGGTATAAAAAAATGTTAATGGATAAATGGATACCTACAACATATAGTGAAATTAGAGTTTTTTTAAATTGGGAAGGTGCATTGGGTTCGTATTGGTAGAGGGTTAAATAATGTGATTTTTAGAGATATTTTCCAATATGTAATCAGATTAGGGGTATTGTTAAGTATGCCATGAACACACGTGATATCTCAGAGGTTTATTGAGTGAAGGCCCCCATGTATGCTCCCAATGACACTCTGAATTCCTCAAGAGATCTAAAGAAAATAGGTTGAAAAACTAACTATCAATTGATCAAAGAATTAGGAGACCATTTAGTCAACCTAGGCAGACTTGCACCATTTCATGTCATATTCCACCTTACACCCCATTCCCAATGGTGAATATAATTAAATGGAATGAAATATGCTTAATGGAAAGTAAACATAGAGACTCCTTAAGCACAAAATATGTAAATAAAATCCTAATATCCTCCTCTGAAGCTCTTGGTAAAATTCTAAACCACATTTGGAAACAAAATTCCTTCCTAACTCACTGTGACCAAGGTACCTTCGGAGACCTATCCATTTTGTGGAATCCAACCAATGTTTAAAAAAAAAGACTCATTTTCCATTCCTATAATCCTCACTTCTTGTTTTGAACCCATTGGTTCTTCACAATTTATATTTATATCCAATGTTTATAGGCTTCAATCCCCTATGGAAAAAAATGTTTATATTCGTCACCACTTCAATTTTTGTAAGCTCGCAGCCAAATTCCCGTCAATCCTCTTCAATTCCTCCAGAAGAAAAAGAAGAGGGATCCTAATTGAAAAATATAATTTGATTGACCTCAATACATTCAGTGGTAATTTTACCTGGAATAACAAGTGGGGATGAACATCCCAAATTTACTCTAGGTTTGAAAATTTACTAATATATGAGTCTTTTTTCTTCCTAACATGAGCTTTGAAGCATTCATATTCCACAACCATGGCTCTAATCAATAGCCTGTGGCCCTTGTATTCAATTGGTCTGACTCACCATGGAAAAATCCTTTCAAATTTTAGGTAAAAACCCCAGGTTAAAAGTTCATGTAATAAAGTTAATAAAGGAAAAATAAGAACATGGTCAAGGGACATGTATTCCAAGTTGAATGTTGGGAAAAAGAGCCTAGTGGGCATCACTTGATGTGTTTATGGCTAAGGGTAAATTGGCAAAGGAAATGGAAAATCCATTGAAAAGGAAAACATATTATTATTGGAATTTTAGTTATGAAAATAAAGGAAATTAGGAGAGAAAGAAGGTGACATGTAATAGGTTGCATGTAAGGAGGAAATTGAAGGAAAATTAAGGAATTAGAGGCATCAATGATAAAAGGATTATGAGGATCATTTCACGGCCTTTTTTTTAGTTTAGTTTTAGACTTAGTCTTGGAGAGGAGAAAGAGAACCAAGAGGAGAAGGAAAGAAAAAAAGCAAAGAAAGGACAAGGAAAACAAATGAAGGACAAGGAAAGAAAAGGAAGGCAAGGATCAAGCAAGAAAAGTTGGATCAAGCAACTTAAACATGAATAATTGTAGGTAACAGGTTGCATATATGATTTCCTATGTGGTTTTGACATGCATGGTATGTTCATGTTGGTATTTGGTTCTTTTGTTTTTATTGGCATGGGTTTTGTCAAGGTTTGACACTGGATTTTAGCCTTGCATTTCCATTTCCGGATAACCATGGTGTGATGGGATTGTTATCAGTTTTGTCTTTGGACTTCTGGAATATTTTAGATTTGGGTGAGGTGCTCTCAGGAAAATTATCAAAGGCCTAGGAATCCCTTGACCGGTAACGACAAGATACATGGTAAAGCTTGAGGGTAGAGACAGGAAAATACATCAAGGTATTGGAGAAAAAATTATGAGGCATCCAAGCTTGGTTTGGTTTTGTTATCTAGACACTAGTTTAGGTGAGATCATGGTACGGTGAAAGTGGAGGTGGTTTAACCTTTGGATTCCCTTGGTTGTTTTGGATTTTTTTATCCCATGAGATTCCACATTCATGATTGGAACATGGCATGGGGGTGATTGGCTGAAAGAAATATTTGGTTTAGCCAATCTATGGTCGTTGGTATGTGGAATTCTTGAACCTGGTCGACTTTTTCCAATGTTAATAAGAGCTAAGTTTCTCTTATCTTTGGTCAGCAAATATATTTGTTATTATGTGGCTTTAATGGTTATTTTATCATTTTTATTCTATTGGTTATATGATGGTTGTGAGCATGGTTTATGAAAAACCTTAATTACGGTTCTTATCATGTTTGGTTGATAAATGATTGGTTAATGAATGCATGAACTAATTGGTATTATGGAAGCTATTATGAGAAGGAATTAGTCCTTATTGGTAAACCCTAGATAAGTTTCATCTATGTTTAGATATGCATTCATGACCTGTAGGTTGCATGTTCATCACGTGTTTGACGAAATGTCTATCATGGTTAGGCTTTGTTAGGGAAATTCCTTGATATAATTTTGTGTTATAGGATTTTTCTTGGTGACATTTATTTTCTTGTAAAGTCTCATCAAGTTCTATGGAGTGGTATGGAGACTAGCCCTAAATAAGTGGCTTAAATATCATAGTCTCTCGCAGAGAATTCGCTGAAAAAGACTACAGTATCTCCCTTTCAGGAATTTTGGGAGCAACTAGAGGTTTATAGTCACATGGAGGGATTTTCATGGGTGCGAATAGGGGTTTAATTCATTGAAAGGATAGGTTAAATTAGGGGTTGGGCACTTGGATTTGTAGATTAGCTACTGAGGGTCCTGTAGCACTTGAGGGAGGCCTGCAAAGTGTTGGTTCATTTATTCCACTTCCATAATTTAACATAGGGAGTTGAATGATATTGTAGTAGCTCTCCACTCATGTTTACCCTGGGCAAGCCAGTGAAAGTGGGTAGATTTGAGACGTGGCATTACAGGGTGGTATCAGAGCATGGTTCAAATACTTGGACTAGATGGGCTAGATGCATGTTGTTATGGATGCATTGTTAGGTTAAGGTTATCATGAATGAGGTCATTACATCTAATTTTATGTTATCATGTATGATGCTGATGTGTTGGCTCATATAGAGCAAGAGATCAAGATCACCATAGCGAGGTTGCGACAATATACTTCCAAGTAAGAGTAGATCATCATACAAGTTTGTATGTTGGGAATATAGTTATGTTGGTTAATGATTTTTATAAGAATTATGGTTATGTGCATGCCTATTATTTTATTATTTCTATTTTATTATATGCATGATAGATTCTAGTTGATCAATGTGGTATTATGCACTTGTGTTAGATAGTCATGCATGGTATTACTTGTTGTTATATGCATTGCAGTCACACACAAGGTGAGTATGTTCATTGTAGTAAAGATCTTCATGTTATATGTATCATGCTAATTTGGACTGACTTGTGTAGATGTGATAGCCTCCCCTCAGATACATTGAGGTATGAGTTGGTTATGTCGTCTATTGGGTTTTTGAGTGTTTGGTGTCTATTATGTTTTCTATTTGTTGCTTGAAGGTATGATTAATTGCATGGTACGAGTATGTGTCTATTAGATCACATTAAGGAATGGCCTTGTCTTAAGATGGTTGTAATAACACATTATGTCCTGAGACAACTGATATGTACTTGAATGCCAGTAGGTGTTAGTTGTAGTATTATGATTAATGACTATGACTTGAATGTTGATTATGACATGGTTGTTAGTGTTGGTAAAGGATGATTTCATACATGATTACATGATATTTGAAACAAGTGACTAACATTTGTGAATATTTGCAAAGAAAATAGATAGAAATAATGGGACTACATGGGTACAAAAATAACAATAATGGGGCTACACTAACAACAATAAGGGACTACACTAGTAATATCGGGCCATAACAGCAAGCCAGTGAAAGTGGGTAGATTTGAGACGTGGCGTTATAGGGTGGTATCAGAGCATGGTTCAAATACTTGGAATGGATGGGCTAGATGCATGTTGTTATGGATGCATTGTTATGTTAAGGTTATCATGAATGAGGTCATTACATCTAAGTTTATGTTATCATGTATGATGCTGATGTGTTGGCTCATATAGAGCAAGAGATGTAGATCATCATAGCGAGGTTGCAACAATAGACTTCAGAGTAAGAGTAGATCATCATACAAGTTTTTATGTTGGGCATATAGGTATGTTGGTTAATGATTTTCATAAGAATTATGGTTATGTGCATGCCTATTATTCTGTTATTTCTATGGTTGTATGCATGATATATTCTAGTTGATCAGTGTGGTATTATGCACATGTGTTAGAGAATCATGCATGGTAGTACTTGTTGTTATATGCATTGCAGTCATACACAAGGTGAGTATGTTCATTGTAGTTAAGATCTTGATGTTATATGTATCATGCTAATTTGGACTGACTTGTGCAGATGTGATAGCCTACCCTCAGATACATTGAGGTATGAGTTAATTATGTCGTCTATTGGGTGTTTAAGTGTTTGGCATATATTATGTTGTCTATTTGTTGCTTGAAGTTCTAATTAATTGCATGGTATGAATATGTGTCTATGAGATCGCATGAAGGAATGACTTGTCTTAAGATGGTTGTAATAACACATTATGTCCTGAGACAACTGATATGTACTTGAATGCAAGTATGTGTTAGTTGTAGTATTATGATTAATGACTATGACTTGAATGTTGATTATGACATGGTTTTTAGTGTTGGCAAAGGATGATTTCAAATTAATAGACATGATTACATGATAGTTGGAACAAGTGATTGACATGTGTGAATAGTTGCAAAGAAAAATGTTTGGCATTCGTATGACAATGTAATAGTTGATTTGTTTATATAACTAACAGTTGGGTGATGTGATAACACATAGTAAGACTCAATTGATGTAAGGAAAAATTTGGAAGAAAGGAATTGGGTGAAAATTCCTTTGGGTATGTTTGGAAAATGCAATTTCAAACGAATGAGTGCTTCTCATACAAGAAGTATTATTAACCTTTATTTCGTCTGACATTATGTGGATATGCTCTATATTCATGAACATGTATTTGATAGGTATAATATTTGGTCTCTAGTTATAGATGGATTTCAGTCAAGTAATTGGCGTTCCTTGAGAGATGACATGGATTTGTTTAGTTACAATGAAGTTTGCTTAGCATAGAAAGGTAAGATAACTGGTATATTTCTATATTTATGTATACACTGACTGTTATCTGTTTATGGAAATAAAACAGAGGGAATTGCATGGCAAGATAGACTGTCAGGAAGTCTTGAAGAAGGATCAAGCTAAGCGTTCCCTTGGAATCATTAGGAAACCATGGGGATTGATTCATGTTGCTTGTTTCTAGTTTTTTTTTTCTTTTGGTGCTTGTGATTTTTTTGTGATTGATTTGTAGTTTTGATTGTGTTTAGTGCATGTACATGCCACTTGTTTGTGGTTTCATATTGCTATTGGCTTTCATGGTTTTCTTCTCGGTTGTTTCTTGTTCTTGCCTTTTTTTTGGGGTCTTGGGAATTAGTTTTGGAGAGAGGAAAGTTAAACAAGTTGGGGACGCATTGAATGAAACCTAGAAGGTATTGTAAGACTCAGATGAAGTCGGTGCATGTATAAGGGAAACTGAAGGTAACAATAGGACAACCGGTTAGACTAGTTGGGTCCATTGGGATAAATGGACGGTGGATAGTAATAAGAAAGGTAACATGAAAGGTAAATTAAGTCAAATTGAGGTGTCAAATGCCTTTTCTATGTTGGGAAATATTGTCCTCAATGTTTTTCATGGATAAAGGGAGTTTTCTTAACCTTTACCTTATGATATCTAGTAATTATGTTGTGATCATGATTATGTTGATGTCTATATATGTATATACGTATATATGTATGTCATTTTATGACATGATCATGATTGTTTTATGTTGATGTATATATATATATATATATATATATATATATATATATATATATATATGTATGTATGTATGTATGTATGTATGTATGTATGTATGTATGTATGTATTTAATTTTCTAACAAGGTCATCATGAATCATTCTTGTGGAGGAATGATTGCTTATGCAGGTGAACAACATGAAGAGGTTCTTGGTTTCATGAGGATTCGAGTGGGAAGAGTAGCCCTGATAGATTTATGAGGTCAGTATCATGTGGATATGTATTTATATTATATGTTTCTACTATGCCTATGTTTATGTTATGGATATGTAATGCTAAAGTATACATTAGGGGAATGAAAGCAGTGTGATCTATGGCATGTTGGTACAAGCATGGATAGTGAAAAGACACTAGAAGTAAGGATTCATGTTAGAGATAGTATGGTTTCTGAATGTGCAATACTATTGGTATGTATTTGTAGCATATGATGTACATTTTTAGGTCCCTATAATACCTATGTATCCCCTTGTTGTTATTTTTAATGTAGCTCCCTTATTGTTATTTTTGTACATATGTAGTCCACATATTGTTATTATTGTGCCCCATAGAACCCCACTATTATTATTTTTGTGCCCTTACATTATTATTGTTACGTCAAATCTGATTATATTGTGACCCCTTAGACTCCTATATATAGAAAGGAGGTTTTTTCATTTGAATCATCCAATAATTTTTCATTTATGTAATGTAAAGGAGGTTTCCCCCTCGAAGAGGATAATTTTTAAGTTGTTGATCTATACTTTCTTCTATTTTGTGATATGGTTGCATAAAATTTGGTACTTAGTACTTTCACTCTAGTTACCAAATTTTGTACTATTTTGTGATATGGTTGCATAAAAGAGTGCTAATTAGTTATTAAAAAAGCGACTAAAATTTGCATATAAACAACTATTTTTCGGTCGGTTGCTAATAGTATCTAATTTACAGTATCTTATAACACAACCAAATTTTGGTCATTTTTAGATTAGTCATTAATTGGTTATCTCAATTTTGTTGTCTAGTAGTATATATGGTCATTAATTTAGTCACTTATTTAGTCATTAATTTAGTCGTTGATTTGATCACTAATTTATTCATTGATTTGGTCATTAATTTGGTCATTGATTTGGTCATTGATTTAATCATTGATTTAATCTTTGATTTGGTCATTAATTGTCACAATTAATGAACAAATATACAAAAAATATATATTACTATATGATCACCTGAGAAAACCAATTAATGGCCAAAGAAATATGACCAAAATGTTGGTCGTGTTTAAGATACTATAAATTAACTACTAATAGTCATATATATGCAAATTTTAGTCATCGTTTGAAACCAATTAATGACCAAAGAAATATGACTAAATTTTAGTCGTGTTATAAGATACTGTAAATTAGCTACTAATAGTCGTATATATGCAAAATTTAGTCGTCATTCGTAATCACAAACTTATCATTTGTAGTAGTCATTTATTCATTATATAAAGGACTAATTTAGTAGTTTATATTCATTTCACTTACTTTCATTAATAATCGTTATAAATGACTAATTTAGTCATATATTCATTTTATTTGTGTTCATCATTAATCAATATAAACTACTAATTTAGTAGTTTTAAATTGATGTTGTGTTCATTATTAATCAACATAAATTAATTTGTATTATTTAAAAAATGTCATACAATGTGCATGTTCATCTAATATGAAAACAAAAAGTTGCATATTTTAATTACAATACTAAATAATATCAAGTGCAACTGTAAATAATTTCAACCATATAAATTATATTATATGAAATGTTAAAGTATAACAATATGATTTTCCCACTTAATATTGGTTGGACTACAATTTACACAAGAAATGGTGTTTCGTCACTTCAAAACATTATTGTTGTGTTTTCAAGGCATTGCATGTGAATTCACCAACTCTGAAGACTTGACCATCAGTCTTTATATGTGTGTATTATGCGGGATATTGGCTCTAAGAGTATCACCAGACTAGTTCTCCTCTCTCTCTTTTTGCATTTGTCGCTCCAATGTTATTGCTCCCCTCTTTTTTCAATTCCTGCTTCTTACCATCAATACTGAGTTCATTTTCTGAAAACAAAAGAAGATGCAATGCAGAGTGTAAAACATAAAAGATAATGAACATTAGAATATAAACTAAATTAGACTATAAATATTTTATACGACATATACCTCAACATCAGCAATGTCAAAGCCATTTTCCCCATGTAAGTAAGAAACTTGAACAAATTTTCTTCATTGGGGCGATAATTGCCACTATAATGTGGCCAGATAACCTGTATAAAACCAAGAAAATTAAATGTCACCATATATAGAAAAGAACAACTTAGTGACTTAGTATAATTCAACTTTCAAGGAAAGCTTAGGAATAATCATGTCAAGTAAGTTATGTTCTAAAAACTCAAGCTGTAGATAACTTGTGAAAACAAATAATCTGAGGTATGATGTTTAATCCTTGTTATTTTATTCACAACAACATTTCATTTTCTAACACATGAACTTAGTCATGTATATAAACAACATGTACTCAAATAACAACATGAAAGTAACTTTTTCTAATAATCATGAAAATATTTTAATACAAAATAGCTATAAGGATTCCAATCAATATAGTGTAATACTGATTTCATCTTCAAGTTTTGGTTGTTGTTTAAATGGACATGGTACTAATTATTTTCAATTTCATAGTTAAAATACAAAACAAAATCAAAAGAAACATCCAAAATACAATAAAACAATAAAGAGAGGATATCAAGGAATGGAACTTGCAATTATAAAAAAATTGTTTACCTGTGCACCGATGTTGTGTCTGGCATTCCTAAAACATTTGCTTGCCCAAAATAACCATGACAAGAAATAATCACAACATTAAAAACCATAGGAATTCCTACTAGAAACATTTCCAAAGTTGATGGCTTAGGTGTCTAAGCGATCTCTTACAATGAGTGAACCATATCCAAGATGTGATATGCATCGTCTCCCCATCCTTTTTCCAATCACATTTCCTGTGACTTGCCCACAATAGAGTCAAGTAACAAACAAAAAATGACATTGACAATTGTTTTTATCTTTTGTATCTATAAAATTTTAATCTTATTTGTTTCATGAACATATTAATTCATATTTAAATCCTTCTTGACATATGATAAAGTATCAATGAAATAGGACATCAGAAAAATTGACCTCAATGAGGTCCTCAAACAATTTCTACAGTATCAATATTTTTCTTGTTGTGATATCTTGGGTAGAAAAAAGAACATATATGAAAAAGAAAAATACATATATTACTTATGGTCAAACTTTGTATATGGTGTATTCTTAAGCAGTTTTTTAAGATGTTCCTTCGCCTTTACCAAAGTGAATTGTAGCTTGGTTAAATTATGTATCCTTTCTTTTAGCATCAAATTCTGCAAGATAAATGTCTCACATTATTCTTTCCCATTCCTCAACATGATACATATGATAAATTTAAAGTCACATAAAACCAAGAGAAAACCCTTTTCTGACCAAAACAAACAAACAAATAGTGTCTCTAATAAAAATTCATTATAATATTAGAAAATGAAAAGAGAGTGGACCATTTTTGTTGGTTGACTTTGCCTATTTTTGTTATGAAAGTGCTCAAGCTTCAAGAAACAAAAAATGTGAGGGAATTCAGAAATGTGAAAAAAATTATGTTGACCTAATTTGTATACTTATTCAAAAATATGTGAATGATGCCATTTTCGGATGTGGCAAATATCATAATAATAAATGGCATGTATTCTAGTAAATTACATTGCAATGACTACCATGGGCCTCAATGGGTTATAGGTCCTCAATATGTTAATATTGATGATAAAAGAGACATGGAAACGATAAGAATGGGTGGTCCTAGTTTGTATCGTGGATATCTTCAAACCAAGTTCGTCATCTCAATGAACCTAGTTTATGACATGGTAAACATGGATCTGGTCTTCACCCAATTTCATTCCATCATACTTTGTCAAGACTCAAGAGGACATAATGGTCCTTCAACTTATAATAGGGTTGCTTTTGAGGTTATAGATAAATCTTATCCAAAGAAAATGGATTTTTGGGCTCCAAGAGATATGGATAATTAAATGATAACAATTATATGTTTTTTTCCCAAGGTTCAAATGTAGGGATTCATTTTGTGGGTTTTAATAATAAATAGAATGAGAGAAATAATCCATGAGGAGAATCTGCAAGTCATTGTTATTAGGGAAATACTCGAAGATAATAAGACTATTTACATTCAAATCAAAGATGGTGTTGATTCTTGTAGCTTCTTATTCGTTGGTAGTTTTTAAGGTATGAATTTTAGTTCTTTAAGGGTGGGGTCCTTCAACATAATCAAAACATAATCAACAAAGAGTAAATATGTCAAGTTTAGGGAAATTCCTATTTGTATAGTTGTCAAGCTTATAGTTCTTTTTTACTCTGTTATAACTTTGTTGAGACCACCTACTCTATAGTAAAAAATGGCAGAGGAGCCATTATTCATACCTACCCATGGTCTCTTGTAGGCATGATAGAAGAATAGGCTGAGCCATTAATTATAGTTGCACATATATTGAGAAAAGGAAATTCATTATCTAGTTAACCAATTGCACATTGAACCCTATATGGATGAGTAGCCCTAAATAAAGCTAGTTTTCTCTATCATATTCCTTGGAAAGACAATCTCACTAACATTGCTTGTAATTTTTTGGTTTCATGTTATAAATTCCTTCTTGGGAAACTCCTATTCTGTAATGGATTTGTTTCCTAGGAAGGATGCAAAATTGTTCTAATGACATGGAATCAACTTAGTGGATTTTGACCCTACATGACCAAGGAACTCTAGAGCCTTGGGTGCATCAACAGTAGCATCCTCCAATGAAAATAAAACAGTCTCCAACCTAGAAACATCAAAATTATATATAGTTATAATTCATAATCACATGACCATAGATTGTAGCAGTCCTTAAATAAATTCAAACTTGAATAAGAACAAACACAAAATTTCACTCAAGTTTGGTATTTTGTGCATTTTTTTCCTCCTACATAATTTTTTCAGTTTGGTATTCTTTGTGGTTCCTAGAGTTGCAGAAAGTTTGTTGTGAGTTCATATATATGAGAGGCATTATAATACATTTAGAAATAGAAGAAAAATCATGGTTATGAAAAAAAATGAGACATTGTAGTCCCTACATCACACACAACGGTATGAGATATTAATTAATTGTCATAATTATAGGAACTGTATCCCTTTTCCTTCGACATGGAAGATTTGGATGGATGATTGCTTCCTGTTGCATTAAATGTCTTAGATGGCATTGTATTCTTTGTGGGAAATGATGTGGCATTGTAATCTGAGACTATAAGGAAGATGATGGAGGATTTCGGGTCTGAGATGGGGGCTGAGGGTATAAGGAGATTGAGCAAGAGTACCCACAATATTTGTATTACATTCCCCAAAATATCATTGAGAGAACCTCGTTGATGTTTCAAGTGTGATGTTATTTGAGGTTATCGTATATTTCAATTAGCGTTCATTCCATTCCCATGATGGGCTCACCAATGAGGAGGCCTGAAGGAGGCCTGAAACACATTTATGGAGATCCCATCCATCTAATCGAACTTGTGAGAATTGTGAGCCCTCACTTATTGGATGTCAAGATCCTTTTTGACATGGCGTGTCGAGCTCTTTTCACGCAAAATTTTCTTCCTCCAGAATTCATCACGTCCTTATATTTTTGAATTATATTGGTTGACAACCAAACTAAACAATTTCCTAAAATAAGTTGGGAATATTTCTATGGTGATAAAATTATATCATACGGTGCCGCAAGCACTAAATGGTTGCCTCAAACTTGTCTTTTGATGCCCTGACATTGTCAATTTGGGGTATGCGCTCAACTGTGATCTCCATATGCTATATAGGTGCTATGGAGATTTTAATTTTTTTTTTTAAATGTGAAGGTTTTTTGGACCTTCAAAAATTTTGTGCAACACCTAAAGGTGGGCTATCCAGCCTTGCAAACGACATCTTGGGATCCCATTTAGAAAAATCTGCACAGATAACTGACTGGGCACAATGTCCCTTGGACAACAGCCAACTACAGTATGCATTGCTATATTCCAAAAGGCTTTCCATAACCCAAAAAAGGTAGATGATTGGAAATCCAAGAATTGATTGTTAGGAACCTTCTAAGAAAGCCAACCAGTTTCGTGAGAAGTATCATAAAACCAATTTATCTGGTATTTCAATGTTGAAAGAGATATCAGATAATATGGGTGATAGTAGTTGTCTGAGCCAGATGCTACAACTGGCTAAAAATTATGCCTAAGGGTTGATTATAATCATCTCAATCCTTTAGTTCTTCAAAATAAATTAATCCAACCCAAACAAAGTAAAAGATTTCATAATTGGAGGAAAATTGTGAGGGTTGATAGTAGTTGTGTGCATTTTTAGAGTAATATGATTATTGCTCAGAAAAAACATATCTGCTTCTTATTGGTGGGGATAAGGGTGTTCCTGGGAATGAGGACTCTCAAACAACCATCTGCAGTGTTAAAGCATGTCACTATAACAAAGAAAACATCTTTAAAATCATTAATTAAATGCACATTAATGCAAATTATAATTAGAAGGTTTTTCAATCACATACCTAAACTACAACAAAGGAAGAGATCAATCGTCTGCACAAATAGAATGGTTTAGATGACACCATAGTTCTTGAATATAGTGAGGACTTTTGTGAAGGAGTATCCGGTCAAGAGCAGCATCTGCAATGACCTCTGTAAATTGGGCACCCTCGGCACTGAATTCGATATTTAGAAAACTGTCAGGAGAGTCCACCAATGTGCCAGTGAAAGGGTAGAAATAAACAAGCAACTTTTCCAAGATCCATTTCAACTGCTCAAATGTTACTTCATGTGACTTATTAGCAAATCCATGTTGGAAGAAGAGCACATATTGAATGTTGTTGGCCTCTACTAGTTGAAGATCAAATGGAGAAAGTGGGCAATTTTTTTCTTGCATTGTATTTGCAGGAAATACTATGGAGTTAGTCATTGTGCTTAGACAACCCATGGAGAATATGTTTTCTACTGCAAAAAAGAAAAATTATAGTGAAAATCCAACAACAGAATTATAGCCAAACCTTAACAACTCCAGGTTTTATAGCATCATGTTCCTCTAACTAAATTTTGATCTACCTCAGGTTCAACAAATTACTTTAGCTTTTGAGTTCTTCAATTCACACACGGCACCAACCAAATCCGTTTTTTAGCACCATAGATCTTTATGTGATGGCTTCATCGGGGTTGATATTATTACATAGTTCCTTGCCATTAAAAAAGTCCTGCAATAACACTGAACTCTGGGACACTAGGAATCCCTACCTGCGACATTTGTCTATCATTGTTCTAAGAAAGAGTCTCGACACCTCGTCTTGCACTGGAAACAACATATTTTTTTATCATCATTGTTGAAATGATTACCGGTCGCCAATTCTACAAACACCAGACATTTTAACATTAAAAAAAAGGGTGGTTAAGTGCCGCCAAAATATCTTTGGGGGAAAACACTAATTTTTTTAATGTTGGATTTAGTTAAAAGTTGTTGGGCAGGAATTTAATTTTCAAAATTTTTAAGGAATATTTGGATTTTTAATAATTAATCTATTTTTTACATTAAAAAATAAAAATATTTAATCAATTAAAAATTATTTTAGTTTATGTTTTCAAAGTAAGATTATTTTTAATATTTATCAAGAAAATTAAAGTGGCCCTTGGATGGAGTATATTTCCAATATTATTTAATGCTCATGTATTTGAAGGATGTTGCCAATTTCGTTTAGTGTTCAAGTTAACGTAATAGAATGAAGAATGATTAACCTCCTAGGAGCACAAAATTCCATGATTGACCTCCTAGATCACAAACCATTCATAGGAATCATCTTCAAGAGACATGGAAACTACTTTCATTCTCACATCCATTGAGAGGGAGAACCTTAAAATTATTAGATATGATAAAAATCAGTCAAGAGGCATTGGAGGGAGATCCAAATGGGCATCCTCTCCAATTCATCTTAAGCAATGAATTAGAAACCCCACCCATCTTCCCTCTCTCCTCAAACTTTAGGAGATGATGAAGCTAGTGGTAATTATTAAAATTCTATTAATTCGAATGAATGTCACTTGAGATCAAAGAATCGAGGGGAGTTGTAAGGAAAAAATTCCATACCACCCTATGTATTCTCACAATCCATAATTTATTACCAAATCCTATAAGAAATAGGTGTCACCTCACGGAGAACTTTGATCTGCCCTCATTCTTCTGTCTAAGTATGAGCTCCAACTAGAGAACAATGAAAAATTCCTCTCAGCACATTCACAGTGGTAGATAGCAGAACCAAACTACCATAATTTTGGATTAGTTAAAGGAGTAAAAAATATTATGTGCATATTGCATAAATGTAGGGACTTTCTTAGAGGCTATGGAGAAGTAGTTGAAGAATGTAATCATGTCATTGTTGATGGTATGAAGTTGAACTGTGGGAGACCTTTGTGGTCCTTGAGAATTTAGAATTGAAGTCGAAAATTATTGTAAAGATGATAAAAGTTTATGTTGACACCACAAATAGGAATATTTCATAGCTAAAAGAAAGTATGAATTAGACCCATAAATTGAACATCTGTAGGAGGATGCAAAGAATTTCTGTGGACCAAGGGATAGATGGCTTACACATCCATCATATTCAAGGGGGTATAATCAATATGAAGTCCATAATCTCTAACAAATATGGTGCACCTCTTGAAATCCAAACTCAATGATGCCTCTTGTTGTCCCACCTAGAAGAAATTGTAGAGTCTTCTCAGCTACTCATCAACAATCAAGAAGATCCGTAGCTACCAGATAAGCACTATCAAAAGAAAGAATTTTTTTTGTCTTTGTCTTTATCTTTTATTTTAAGTTTGCTTGTTAATAATGAATAGTTACAAGGACGTTTGTATGAATGGTGTTGACCTTTCATTATAAAGAGTCTATGTTGAATGGCCATTATGTTGTTTTTATTAGTAGATATGGATGGGCAAGTTGGTTACTTATTCAGGGACTGGTTCTTACAATTGAATAATAAGTATGAACTCAGAGAGAGTAATATTCAATAAAAATAACACATGGGGAAGGATTAGGAGGGAAATTTTGATCCAACCACCACACATGATCCTCCGCCTCATCCATATTTTTGAGTTTATTTGTCTAAAGGCCAGTGCCTGATGGTTGTTGTTATTTGATAACTGTAACACAACTGAAATGATTTTGCGTGATGGACGTAGTCTGCTATATTTTCCCCACTTAATGAAACAATATACTAAAGAGTATATACCAAAGGGCCTCTATCTAATCAAATATCCTTAAACACTTTTAAGCATTGCAGGGTCATAAGCAAAACTATGATCCAAATGTAATGATAATCCATCATTAAATTCCATTCTAAATCATTGCTATAAATCGCTACGTTTTGTGTGTTATTCAACATATTCCATAAATGGCTAGAGTACAAACTTTGATAGATATTAAGTAATAGAATATTTTTTTATTCATTACATTGGTTTGATCTCTAATAAGATAATTAGAATATTAATCTACATTACTCCAATATAAAAACTCACTTTAACATTGAGGGGAGAGGTTTTTCGTGTTATGGTTTGGTAGAAAGTTTGAAAACTTATTATAATGATTGCCCAAGTTCAAATCACAACTTGAAAATTTTTTCTCATATGTCGACATATTCAACACTAGGTGTATGTCCTAAAGTAAATCGACAATGCATGGATACGATGAATTTTTTTATCATGGCTTAGTTGCAATGACCATTTTAGGGAAGAGAAAACATGGGAAGGGGGGGTAAATTTGAACCTTGCAACTCTCACTTGCAAGAGCAATGAATTTGGAAGCACCCACTTAATATGGGGAGGGGATATTTGTTGAGTTTTGGTCTACATATAAGTTGGAGTTCTTATCTTAATGATGACCTCATTTCAAGTCTCAATCCCAAAGTGCATGCTCTTAACTACTTGTGTTAAAGATTGGATGGGAGTCCTAGCTAGAATAAATTGATGGCCCATGTATGTGGCCATAATATTTCTAACACCAACTAATTATGGCCTTAGCCGTAGTAATCATTTCAATGTCTAGAAAACATGGGGGGAGAGATTTTAACTTTACACATCTCCCATACAATAATAATGAAATTACCAATTGGTTATATGATAATATTCCTTAATTTTGGCGAGCCTTAAGGATAACATGTGTAGGATTTAATCCAGATTTCTATGTGCAGTCAATGTTATGTGTGCCTCACACACTATTAGGGTACCCATGGCTACCTTAAGGTATTGAGTGACTATGTCATTTGGCAGATGTTGAGGAGACCATGTGTCAGCATTGGTCCAATATATATATGTGTGTGTGTGTGTGTGTACTGTGTGTGTGTGGGGAGGAAAGGGTTGTGTTATGAGAAAATTAAACCCGTTTCTCTTCTAGTGTTAAATTCTAAATGTGATTATTAGATGGTTCTCCTTATCAAGATGGCATGTTTTGGGAATATCCCTAAATCCAATAGACATTAGCAAGGTCAATTGTTTGACTTTATTATTGTCTTTGGAATTTCAGGATGTTTCGGGAATTTAAAATTTGGATAAGTAATTGTTTGATCTCGATGTTTTTCTTAAGATTCCAAAATATTCCCCGAATCTTCAATTGAAATGAGTTCAAAAACTTTAAATTTGCGGTTGAATATTAAATATGACAATTGAATACTAGATTTAAATGAACTCACATTTTTAACATAAGAAATGTTATGTTTATTCCCTGATGGGGGTGAGAAACTCAGAGCACGAGGCAACCGAGTCCCATGAATGTTAACAAATGGAACGTTGGCAGAGGACTGGCCTCCTGGTTCCTATATCTAAACCGATGTAACGGGAGTTGTGTTGGTAATGGTTATTGCAATTGTGTGAACGTCTGCTTCGTCTCAGTGAATGTGGATGGTGTAAGGTTAATGGGAGGGATGGCAATGTATACCAACATTTTCATTTTCACTTTTCCTTGGTGTTGGGATCCTGGATGGTATCCTTCTCGTAAGTGTAAGAGATAGTGGAGGGACCTTAGAGTGGGGGTTGGCATCCAACATCCTCTTACAAATTTTGGTATTGTGAATTCAACAATGTTTTTCTCCAAAGAAAACTCGGTCTTTACTGCACCTGCATTGTGTGGACGTTGGTAAATGGGGGAACTTGTTATTTTGGTCTTCTATGGTTTTTGGTATGCGTGAGTAGCTAATCTGATATAGGTTCCCATAGATGGTATCAAAGGAGGTATTGGTGGGAGTGGTAGTGATTCTGTGTGGAATTCTCCATTTCTGGTGCTTGGTCTGGAAATTGATGTGCCTGGTGCTTTGGTGGGTGGTTCTTGGTGGGAAATGATGATAGGAGAGTCACCCTCTTGGAATACACAGAGTCGTCATCCTAGTATGAGTTGTGTGAAGATTCCTAGGAAACATCGGCTTGGGGTGTGTTCCTCTAGCCTTCTCCTTCTCCAATTTTTCATGTTCTTGCTGAGGTTCCCAACTGGTGGCAAGGTGGTAGCTAGGACATAGTGTGTAGTCTCCTGAGGAAATTAGAGGGTGAAGAGAGATCTGGTTTTTGGGTGTGGTGGTTGGGGCAAGTTCCAGTGGACTGAAATATGAAAACTGTTAGAGTCAGCCCTCCTGGTTTGATCATAATGAGACCATCCTCGTGGCACAGGAACTCCTCACCCTCGGCCAACCCAGTCTCTATGGGATCAGATGATATGGAAATAGTGGCGGGAGGAGCGCGTCAAGGTGGAAAGACTATCAGTCGCTCCCGGTGTGCTGGTGTAGGAAATCGAGGCAGTCATGGTTGAGGAAAACAAGCCTCCCATGGCAGTGTAAGTGTAAGGTCCTAGAAAACACAACGTAGGGGTGGTGGATGATGAGGAGGAAGGCTAAATGGGGATCTGGTAGACGTGTAGCTCTTGAACCACAGGAAATTCAACATTGTTGTTTGGAAAACTACCATATGCTAATTAAAACTATGATGGATCGTGTGGACGTAGCAAAACGGGTTCGTAGGGAGGAGCATGTTGAGTTCATGGCCACTTTAAATAAGATTCACTACTTCCAGTGCCATGTTAGGGAGTGATAGGTGTTGGTATGGCGAGGCCAAAACTACCTTGCAGAAAAAGTGGAAAAGTTTGAGACTTGGCTGGAACACTTTGAAGGGCACGTCCAATACAACTTTTATCCACCAACCCCTCCAAGAACAACCCTGAACAACCTAGCTTCCATTATGTTGGATGACTAGTATGCTCTTAGGTGTTTTTAATGTATTGTCTATCTTTTGGTGTTTTTGGCCCTCTCGTTTATGGACGTTGTCCTTCGCCTCCTTTCTTATTTTTGTAACTTGTTGCAAACATTGGTCAATAAACCCGGTCGGTGTGAGACCACCTTATTTTTTCTCCACTGGTTATACACCTTTTTCACCATATGAATAAAATATTGACTTAAAAAAATCAATGTTATGTTTATCTATTTATTAAATGTAAATATGAATATTTAACCTTAGATTTAAAATAACTAACACTTTTAACATATATCAATGAAGGTTAAAAAATAAACTTTATGGCCAAAGAAATATAAATATAAATATTAATTTAACTATCTAAATATTACCTTTACTAAAATTATAATGAAGGAATTAGTGTAAAGTAGATAGATGATACATGCAATTTTGTTAAGTGTAGATGAATCCATATGTAGTGTTAAACTTTAGAGACAAAAGGGTATTTGACATTTTAACACTGTAGATGGATTCAGAGACCCCTTTGTCTCTAAAATTTAACATTGCAGATGGATTCAAAGACCCCTGTAGTGAAATGTAACACTTCGATATCAAAATTGCAATTTTCCCTTTATTGGAGTAACAGAATTAAAAGTTACTAACATAAATGACTAATTCATATACCTTTTGTACTTGTTATTTGTTCATATTTTTATTCTTGAACTATAGTATTCATTTTCATTAGTCATTATTAATTTTTTCACTTATTATCTAGTAGTATATTTTAATCCTAGACTAAATTAGTCTTTTAAGTTAGTCGCATTTAGTTTAGTCACTTATTATCTATTCGTATATTTTATCCCTAGACTAAATTAATCATTTAAGTTAATCGTTTTTAGTTTAGTCACTTATCATCTAGTCATATATTTTATTCCTAGACTAAATTAGTCATTTCACTTAGTCATTTTTAGTTCGGTCACTTAAAATTTCTCAAATTTAGTCGTAATTCACTTGAAATAATTGTGGTGACTAACTTTTTTAGTCACCTAGTCATTAATTTCATGATTTTTTACTAGTGTAGAGGCCAGTATAATTCAACCTAGTCAAAGTTTTTTCTCTACTCCAGTAGTATTGGTGCACTATGTTAGTGTAAGTTTTTGCATCCTGTCACCAATGATCAAAATATCTCTTTTCACATCATATTGGGGTTCCATTTTGAAATTTTTGTCATTCCATTAGGTCATCATGCAAAAATTTGGTCACTGATTAGGGTATTGAGATCATTAGTACTCCTTTCACGTCCATGGTCAATGGACATCATCATGGTCAGTTCATTCATTGTTTAAAGAGTCACATAGTCATCATGGTCATCATTCAGCTCATTCTTCCATGTTGTGCCATCATTAGGTCATAGGGTCAAAATCATGAAAATTGGTCATTTCACCATCAAATCCATATTTTGAAGGAGTAGTAATAGTTAAATGTCTTCAAAAAATTTAGGTTCCAAACTATCATTTCCAAGTAAGTGGTATTGTGTTTACTAAATTTGTCTCTCAGTTGTGCTTGGAAAGCTCATTTCCCTCTCCTAGGGTTTTGAGGGCATTTCTCTTGGTTTCATGACTTCCATGGTTAAATAATCAACAAGACTTGTATCCTAATCATCTTACACCTTCCCCTATCCTTAATATACCTTCATAAACACTTCCCATCACTCCTATCCCTCAAAATCATCATCTTTCCTACAAACCCTAGCCTATTGCTACACTTTTTACACCTTCCTAGGTTAGGGACGTGTTTTGTGCTGTTGGAACCCTTCCCATTACTCATTTCTAGAAATTCCACCTCCTTGCACTATCTAACATTTATCCCTATCCCCAAAAATTTCTCCAAAAATTTATAGAACCCCTAACGCACTCATTCCCCTCCCTCTACAAGACAATTCTAAATCCCATGTTTTCCCTACATTTATGGAGTAGTCTTGGGAAAATAAATTTTTTTCTCTCCGAGGGAGTGTCCAAATGACTTTATTGATAAGTAAAATGATAAAGAGACTAGAATATATTTCCAATGATCTATAATGAGCTCAATTTGGAGTTCAATAAGGCCTCCAAAAGTGGCTTGCAAGAGAATGCTACATTTTTTTCACCTCCATTTTGTACTTTTTTACCAGTCTTGGGAGAATTTATTTTTGAGGGGCTATACTTGATAATTATCAGTTCTTGATAGGTCCATTGTGTATCATACAGAAATATATTTCCAAAGAGCTATCATGAGTTCAATTTGGAGTTCGGGAAGGCCTCCACAAGTGGTCTACAAGGAGGCGCTATGCACCTGGCTCCCCGGAAACAACGCCAATATGTTATCACTCCACCAGATCTCTAAGGCTAAGTAAAAGTCCAAATAGAGGTAACCATAGACCAATATTTTAGCTTGGTAGCTAGCCCTACAAAACGAGAGAGGTATCTCTCCACAAACTCATAGCCAAGAGGGCTGGATGAATTAGGGTTTTAGGCTAGGTATGGGTACAGGGGTTTGCTTGTTTGAATTGGTTTGCTGGATGGGTGAATTAGGTCAAAGAGGCTAGGTCGGGGAAAATAAGATTAGGATTGCAGTCCGTTCAATGAGGAAAGGTAGGTAGGAAGGTTAAAAATTTAGGGTTTTTGAGTGGGATGGATCAGAAAGATGAGGTGCTAGAAAGAGCAGGACAATGCATGTATTCTTTCTAAACTGAAGAAATGAGACAAACTATGAATATTTTCCCAAAACAAAGCATAGAAGATGTATTCTACTTATCAACTTGAAAATAAACATATAATAGAAATGAAATGGATCATGGAGAGTATGAAACATTCATACATATGCAATAGAAGAAGAGGCAATGTTAAATTTCCATACCACAGGTATCCCAAAGAAATAGCTGCAACTCTTTCATTAAATTCCTGCCAAATACTAAATACACTAGAGTCTCTGATCAATAAACAACATCCAACAATGTCCATTCTGTGAAATGAGTCAAGAAGTGAAAGATATATCCATTAAACAAATTCTCCCAACCTCAAGGGTCGAAACCCTAAGTTGAGGAGTTGTTCCACCAAAAACTGAATTGCATACCTAGAGTGTAGGGAAGTGAAACTCACTCGTCTCTCGCTTTTTGGAAACTGATTCATTACATCTCATCAAGAGTTTTTATCTATTGTATTTACCCCTAGGTAACTTAAAAATATGATTATTAAATTTACATCCTTGAATTAAATTGGTAAAAACATCATTTTCCAACGTGAAACTGAGAAAACTGAGAAAATTTGAAAATTTCAGGAAACACATAAAATTGGTAAAAAGTGCAACACCAACTTCAACTCCACTTTTGAAGGGGTTCCCAGTGTCCAAATTGAGTTTAGGATAGCTCATTGGAAAGCCTATCCTATCTAATTTATAAAAATATCATTTTTTTCAATAATGATTTTATTTGACCCTCCAAAAGGTAAATCTCCCAAGGCTGGTCAAAAGCATAGTGCCAACCTCAAAAACAGGGCAGAAATATGTTTTTTGAGGTGTTTTTTGACTTTTTGGATGACAAGTTGGCCCAAAAAATATTAGAAACGTTTCTAGGGTGACTGTATTTGGCCTTCTGAATCCAATGGTGCCTTTATTTTTTTCATTGGGGGTCCCTAGAAAAAGCGTTGTGCCTAGGGCGCTGCACTTTTGTGAGTGCAACTATGTAAAAGTTCTGAATTTTTTGGAAAATTTGGCCTCCACGATGGAGAGATATCTCACTAACCATGATATTTTTTGCAAACATGAGAGAGATTTTTTTTATTTAGTATGTTTTGAACAAAATCCTCCTCCATTTTCGCAAAATTCATTTTTTTTGGCCACAATCTTCTCTACAAAAAGTTGTCTCAAACAGGCTTTTGCACAGGCAGAAAACTAGGCTGTGAAGATGTGAATGGATATATCATTATGTAATACTTGTGTAAACAATGAGATAGGTTTTTTTACTTTGATATCTTAGGAACAAAAAACCTCCTTTTTTTCCCAAAATTCATTTTTTTTGCCACAATATGTTCTACAAAAAGGTTACCAAATAGGAAATTTCTGGAAAATGTGCCTTCGAAGAGTTTTTCAAATTTTCCCAAATTTTCTTCAAATTTACTCAAACTTTCTTCAGAATTACTTCATGGAGACCAGATATGGTATTCTATGCTATCATGGATTACATAAATGAGAAAATCCAACTTACCCTTCTCTTTCTGCTAGATTAGGGTTTGTAGTTCTGGACCAATTCACAAAAATCAAAGTAGCCCACATGTTTGAAACAAGTGACAGTCATGGGAGAGGCCGTTAATTCTATGGTGTTGGTAGGCTTAATTATAAGAATCCTTCCTCCTTTATGTTTCCTTATCTCTTGTATATCATCCTCTTCCAGTCTATCCTCCTCTTCCTCCATGTAATCTCTGTCTTCTTCCATGATGTTTTTTATCTAGAAACCCTAGGGATGAGGAAATGGGAGTGGAGATAGGTCTAGGAAAAATTAGGGAGATGGGGGAAAGGGTTCTTGAACTTTGGGAGGTGATCGAGGGTTAAAATTCTTAGGGAATTAGAAATTATAATATTATTATAGGTTTTGGGTATGGGTGCCTAGGAAATTTGAAATACCTAGGACTTAGGGTTTAGGGGAAAAGGGATTTAGGGAAAGGGATATAGTGTTGTATGGGTAGGGATAGGGTTTGCAATGATGTAGAAAGGGAGTGCAGGGTTTATGGGCATCAAATTGGGAATGAGGGAGTGATATTAGGGTTTTCAGCTAGACAAAATCCAATTTTAGCATGAAAACTAAAACACCCTGAAACTCTCTTAAAGAATGCAAGGAGGAGGCAAATGTGTTTTACTTGTTAAGAGGTGGTAATAAGATTTGCTAGAGGTTAGGAGAAATTTGCATGAGTTTTGGAGGTTATTGGGAAAACTAGGAAAAAGCATAGTGCCTTACCCAGAAGCGCAATGCCCTTAAACAAAAAACGCAGCACTGTTGTCCAAAAGCACATCGCCTGTTCAAAAAACGTAGCGCCACCCTCCAGAAACATAGCGCAACCCAAAAATTCAAATTTTGACCCTCCAATTTTTTTTTTTTAACTGAGGGAGTGCGAGCTCGATGATTGCAATAGCAAATGGGATTCTTCTTTGTCTTATGGTGGTCTTTATACTTGATGAATTTGATGTTTTGGGCCTTTGGACCCACTTTCTCTTTTCTCCTCTTTCACTTTACACTTTGAAACTATACCTTATCTCTTTTTACTTCATTATTTACACATTGATCATTTTATGATTGAGAACTCTTTACATTTTGACCTTTGATTCTTTGTTGGCATATGGAACTCTGAGTTGCCAGCTTGGAAACCATGAACTTATCACAAATTGAGTGACATGAAATTACATAATGGAAAATAAAAATTACATTTTGGAACAATAGTTACTCCTTACAAATCATCTTTACATGGTAAAGAGAGGTTATTTGATCTATTTCTTACTTTCTTCTCTTATGCAATGGAAATGGTTTAATATTGGACCTTGAAAAACCCTAGAAACCTAATGAAACCTTGAAAAACCCTAAATACCTAATGAGAGCCTTGACTAAATGAAATTCATGGTGACATGAATGAACAAGTGGTATGATTTCATGATAGATGTACATTCAGTAAAGTATGAAAATGAGCCAGCAAGTAATGGAAACTTAGGAAAAGGTGAATTTTTTTATTTTTTATTTTAGGGCTACCATCAGTGAGTAAATTTTGGAATGATGACCTAGTGAAATGAATTTTTTTTGAATGAGACCCTAATATGATATGAAAAGTTGATTTTTGATCACTTATGGTAGGATGCAAATACTGACACTAACACACTATAAGGATGGATCATGGTGCATCTGTCTGTATTATAGGGATCTCAAGAAGCTTAATATTAACGATAAATACCCCATTGTTGTCATTGATCAATTATTGGATGAATTACATGGAGAAATTTACTTCACCAAGTTGGATATTAGTTCAGGATATCATCAAATAAGAATGAATATTGAAGACATTCTGAAAACAACATTTAGAACTCATGAGGGTCATTGTGAATTTTTGGTCATGCCTTTTGGCATTACCAATGCACCTTCTACATTTCAAGGTTTGGTGAATTCCATTTTTAAAACCTTAGAAAATTTGTGTTAGTATTTTTTTACAATATACTAATCTACAAAAATTCTTGGAAGGATCATGTTCAACATGTTGACTGGGTGCTCAAACTATTGGATGAGAAACAATTATATGCAAAAACCTCCAAATGTTTCTTTGGAGTATAGGAGGTGGAATATCTAGGTCATATTGTATCTCATGAGGTTGTTAAGGTAGACCCTAACAAAATTAAAGCCATTAAGGAATGTAAAATCCCCACAACCATAAAGCATATGCGAGGATTTCTCTAGTTGATAGGGTATTATTGAAAGTTTGTTAAGAATTATGGGAGAATAACAGCGCCTATAACAACATTACTGAATACATATGCATTTTATTCGACTCCATAAACAACTAAATCCTTTGAACATCTTAAAGAGGCAATGTGCCAAGCACCAGTCTTAGCTACGTGAGACTTCAGAAAATCCTTTATTGTGGAAGTTGATTCCTCAGGAAATGGAATTGGTGTTGTTTTAATGCAAGAAGGATGGCCCATTGCTTTTGAAAGTCGTCCAATCAAAGGAAAGTATTTACACAAACCTATTTATGAGAAGGAAATGTTGGAAATATTACATGCACTTAAGAAATGGCCACCTTACCTAATGGGAACACACTTCAAGGTACAAATGAATCATGATAGCCTTAAATAATTTTTAGAACAAAGATTATCTTCAGAAGAGCAGCAAAAATGGGTCACAAAGGTGTTGGGTTATGACTTTGAAATCATCTACAAAAAAGGGAAGAAAATTTTTGTTGGAGATGCACTCTCAAGAAAGGATGAGGATGCGGAAGCATTGCTTTGTGCCATTCCTATTATCAAACTAGATCGGATAACCGAAGCAAGGGATGAATGGAAGAATGATGAAGAAGTGTGGAAACCCATTCAAAATTTGTAACAAGATCCGAGTACATCTGATACATTTAGCTAGAAAAATGATTAATTATGGTACAAATATCGCTTATACATCTATAATAATTCCCAACTAAAATAAGGGATTCTTCTAAAATTGCACACCTCTCCCTTAGGAGGGCACTCTATATTTTTAAAAACTTACCACATGGTTAACAAGGAATTTTTTTGGGATGGCCTTAAATATGATATTCAAACTTTTGTGGCAGAATTTTTGGTTTTCCAACAAAATAAAGTAGATAAAATTAAGACCGTAGGTTTGTTACAACCTTTATCCATTCCAAGTCAATGTTGGGAGGAGGTTTCAACTGATTTTATCACAGGTTTACCCAAGGCCGAAGGAAAGAGTGTCATCATGGTGGTAGTTGATAGACATACTAATTGGCACACTTTTGTGCATTATCTCATCCATTTAAAACCAATACAGTTGTACTAAATTTATGGAAAGAATTCAAAGCATACATGGAAACCCAAAGATTATTTTAAGGGACATAGATCCCATTTTCATTGGAAATTTTTGGACGGAGTTATTTTTTTATCTGGGTACTTAATTGGCTCATAGCTCATCTTATCATCCTCAATCTGATGGGAAAACAGAGACAGTGAAAAAATGTTTGGAAGGATATATTCATTGCTTTGTATCATATAAATATATACTATGGGTCAAATGGTTACCTCTAGTTGAATGGTCATATAACACTTCAGTCCATACTACATCAAAAATGACCCCATTTATGGCAATTTATGGATATCATTCACCATCCATCACATCGTCTTTAAGAGAGAAAAATATAAGGTTAAATCAGTGGAAGATCACATTGAGCATCAACAACAAGTTCTCCAACTTTTAAAGGATAGCCTCACTTTGGCGCAAAATTGAATGAAACAACAGACATACAAACATCACATCGAAAGAAGTTTTGATGTAGGTGACTGGGTATTTTTACGGCTACAACCATACAAAAAAATGTTTCTAAAGGAAGCTAAGAAGGATAATAAATTATCACTAAAGTATTATGGTCCTTACAAGGTGTTACAAATGATTGGTACTATGGCATACAAATTAGAGCTTCCTACATCTTCCCGAGTGCACCTAGTTTTCCATGTTACATGCTTAAAGAAGGTTATAGGTGACAAGATCCCACTTCAAACAATATTCCCAGAACTTGACAAGGAAGGAAAAACCATATTGGAACCTAAAGAAGTCACAAAAAAAGAACTCGACATCTATGAAATCGATCAGTTTCAGAGTATCTCATCAAGTGGAAGAACTTACCCATTGAATATTCAACATGGGAGGATGAGAATTTTATACAGAAGCATCCATAACTACTCAAGCATTGAGAAAAAAAACTTTTTTGAAGGAGAGGGGCATGTTAGGTCCCTATAATACTAGTGTATCCTGTTATTGTAATTGTTAGTGTAGCCCTCTTATTGTTATTGTTGTACACATGTAGTCCCCGTATTGTTATTATTGTGCCTCATATAAGCCCACTATTGTTATTGTTTTGCCCTTTCTTATTATTGTTATGTCAACTCTGATTATATTGTGACCACTTAGACTCCTATATATAGAAAGGAGGTTTTCTCATTTGAATCATCCAATAATTTTTCATTTATGTAATTTAAAGAAGGTTTCCCCCTCGAAGAATGTAAATTTTAAGTCGTTGATCTATATTTTCTTCTATTTTGTGAGATGGTTACATAACATACATACAATGTTGCATGCATATTTCATATATAGTGTTTTGTGCCTATTTTATATGTGCTATTGTGTACATATAGTGTTTATTATGTGTTGCATATATGGTGTTTTGTACATGTTTTATATGTGATGCTGTGTCCATATGGTGTTGTGGGAATGTTGGATATGTAGCATTGTGTACATATGGTGTCTTGGGCATGTGGATATGTGGTGCTATGTATGTGTGGTGTTGTGTGCATGTTGTAAATGTGTTTTTGTGTGCATGTCATGTTGTGTACATGTTGTATATTTGGCATTGTGTGCATGTGGTGTTGTGTACACATTGTGCAGGTGGTGTTGTGTACACGTTATGCAAGTGGTGTTGTGTACACATTGTGAAGTTGGAACTTTGTATATGTGTTATTGTGTACACATCGTACTTTTTGGTTGTGTATATTTGGTATGGTGTTACGAGTATTGTGCAGGAATTGTATCGCATCATGTGTATTCATGGTATTGTACGGTGTGTACGTATATGTACATTGTGTTGTATACTAGGTGTATGTGTAGGTGTTGTGTTGTATACTAGTTGTAGATGTATGTGTCATGTTGTATGCTGAGTGTAGGTGTATGGGTGTAGTTTTACACCAGGGGTAGGTGTATGTGTTGCATTATACATTGTGTATGTGGACATGTTGTAAAGTTTGATGGGACATGCATCTATGGGATTTTTTGGGCCCAGAATCGTTCAAAAATAGCTTCAAGTTGTACTCTTAGTCATTATGATTTCAATAACACTCGAATCTCTTCAATCTGATGTTGTATGACAAAAAAAATAACAAGTGGGATGACTGGGATGTTGACTGGGCATCTTGTACGACTAATGTCATCATTCGTACTGGGCATGTATGGACCAATAATGGATTTCCAATTTGCAACTTCATACATGTGTAGGATGGCCCATTTTTATTGGTCATTTTTTGTTTTGGTGGGCCAATTAGAGGATGCCATTTGTACCAACCAGAGACTGTCATGTGGCACCTCGTGGCTGGCTAAATTATTTTTGTTTTGGAACAAAGGCCGGAGCGGGATTGAATTTGTGACCTACATCATCTAGCCACCAAGACTTACCAAGTCCTATGCACAGGTTTTGATGGAAATGTTGTCATTGATGGAAAAGGAGCACAAAGGAGCAGCACCTGAACCAGCAATAAGGCAAAGTAGAAGACAGGGAACAGAGGCACCAGAGAGGTAGCAGAGGCAACAAAAAGAGAAGTAAGGAGCAGCATCAGTTAAGGAGCAGATGAAATAAAGGAATTGAAGTCGAAAGTAGCAAAACTGGAGAGCTGCAGAGTGTGTGAGTGATTCAGTTTGGACAAATAGTTGTTGAAGAAATTCGTGTTTGAATATCTCTAAGTAGAAATCGAGGAAGGGTTGATTGGTATAATCAATATCGACATTATATTAAGGCCACAATATTGAAGAAAGAATGCATTTAGCAAATTTTCCAGCAAATTAGTCCCAATTGATATCTAATTCCAGGAGCGAATCAGGAATTTATTTAGTGAATTTACCAGCAAATTACTGTCAAAGGATATCGAAGAGACACAGCAAAGTGAAGAGAAACAGCATGGAGCATCCAGTGGAGACATTGATAATGAGATTCCATCTAATGATGTTTACCTCAAGGATCTTCTAAGACAATACAAAGGTGAATTGTATGTTCCAGAAGAGGCATTCAAGTTCCATACATCGAAGATGGGAAAGTTCAACAGTAGATTGGAGACATTTCCAAAAATGCACTTGGAGGACTTCCTTAAGGCGATGAGGGCAAATTAGATTGAAATGCTGACATCAAGGGCTATCCAAAAATCCAGAGGGTGTTTATGTGTATCGTGACTTCATTATATATTTGAAAGAACTTCGAGCAGAGAAGAGCTCATAGAGAAAGAATTGGACCATACATTTGTCAGAGGAAGAAGCACAAGCATTTTTAAGGGAGTATTCAGGGCCACAGTGCGAAGTTGAAAGGATATTAACACCTTACGTAGTTCCACCACCCGTTATGCCTCATCCTGTGGCATCTTCCATATCTAGCAGAGTGATGATTGAGCTTACAATGATAACAAGTGTAGTTACTACTACTGCATTCATGGTGGGAGGTCTTCTATCAGCAATGCTCTTTGCAGTCACTGGCCTATTGGCTGTTATTGCAATTGATTTTGTCTGGCCTTTGGTGTTTTCTTTGCTCAAGGTTGTTTTTGTGCTTCTTCTAAGTTGTGTGGAGAAAGTGTGGAATATTCAGGTTAAAATGGTTACCATGGGAGGATTATAGCATGAGAAACACTGACCTGTTCGAATATCGGAAGCAAGAGCGAAGGCAGTTATATAAATAATGGCACAGAAGAACTAGAGACGGAACCTTGTGTTGAAAGCGCGGAACCATGAGAGGAACAGTAAACGTGGTTTCAACCCATGAAAACCAGCGGTCTCGCGTTTTTCAAAGTGGTAAGCAAAATCACTCAAAAAAACTCGATGCCACAAACTGGATGGCACGTGTCCATAAGCGGTTTTTAAAACCCACTCACATCGCGTAATTTTCATGTGTTAACCCTCGGCCCTAGAAAAAATGTGATATGTGCTATAGTCGTTCGATCTAGAGCGGAAGAAATCCAACGGTCGCTGTATCGCATGATGGACAAAGATTAGTGGCAAGGTATGTATAGTTGTTGTGGGCCCGAGTGTCGTTACATGGATTTTTGAGTTTTAATATATGGTCTGAAGGTAAGTTATATGCCCATGAGTACCACATGTAGATTGGGTTTTATAACCAAGTCGAACGTTAATATAACATAACGGAAATGATGTGGGGCTGAACGTAGACTGTGTTGAGGTTTAAATGTTAAATGGATCGGAGTTAATAACCACTGGATTTTAATGTTGGTGAAGTCTTCACATAAAGCCTAAGGTTTATTAAAGGGCTCTTAACACTTGAGTTAGGGAAAATATATATATATAAATAAATATATATATATATATATATATATATATATATATATTACATTGGAATGAGATGAAGAAACCATAGGATATGGAGTTTGGTCGATAGTGCAGTGAATGCATATATATAGATATGTGCATGTAGTGCTTTAACACATAAGAAAGGTTTTTATGTGTTAACCAACGTTTGTGCGTTGGGCATATAATAATATTAGGCCTTCATAACGTTCAGATATTGGGTTGAGCTCCATCGAGGCGAGAAATTTTGAGTTAATGAAAATATGTTGACCATAACACTTGGGCACATAATGCATGGATTGATATGTTAACCAAAGCTGGAGTTGATATGAAATAAGAATGGAGTGGTCGGAATATTTGAATGTTAATTCGAAACATTATAAGATGGGGTTGATTATGGTTTTAACCATAGGTTCTAAGCAAAAATCTTCTGACATATGAACATTGAAAGGGGTTTTATTTATAAAGTTTAAATCAGAGATTTAAAATATTGCATGACCAATTCAAAGGTATATGAAAGGGTTTGTAACCAAATTTTGAAATATTAATTTCAAACTCATAAAATGGATATTTGACTAGATCACATAAAATGAAGAGCTACTTCCGCATTAGAGTTGCTGGGTTGAAATTGTGTTGATTACTTTTTCACAGAGCATTAAAGGTGGGCTTCCAAAACTGAGTTTTCCAATTTGAGAATTTCCAATTAAATGAAACTGTATTAACAGAGATCTTGATCCTTGATGAAAAAGCTAGAACATTAATTTTAAACTACTATATTTGATGAAAAGTAGGGGTACATGCTTGTAAAGAAGTTATGTTTGTAGCAGTTACATAATTGCAATGAATAGCAGAGGTATGCAGAACAGTTACTTGACAGCAGTAGAAAAGACAAAACCTGCAAGACAAGGGTCAGAAAAAGGGCTGAGTGAAATTGATGTATGTAACTGAAAATGTGAATGTAAATGTTTAATTGATTTTACATTGTTTTTGATGCATTGGCAACTCTCTGGTAGGCAAACAAAACTCCACTGTAAAACTGAAATTAGTACAAATTTCTATATTCCTCTAAATGAGCTAGACAAAGAGATGAGAAGGCAGAAGTCAAAGAGTCATGACTGATCATTTCGAATTCCCTGTAGAATGCAAACAACCATGAAGTTATTTTGTATAAAACAGGTAATTTCCATGGGTAGAAAGTTATGAAAATAGAGAGAGAGAAAAAAAAAAAGAGTGTGCAGCAGAATTGAAGAGAGTTGAAGATTGTGAGAAAGCTGCAGAATGGAAGAGAGCAGAAGAATATAAGAAAGCTGCAAGAGGTTAGAGAATGCATAAATGAAGCAGTGAGGCAGAGAAGAAGGAGGAGCTGAAAGAGAATCTGAGAAGATGCAGAGATGATACAGGGCAAATATGAAGGCTGGTGCATAGTAGTGAAGATGAAACAGAACAGAGCTGATATCCAAGCTAAATCAGCAAGTGTTTTCTTTTGAAAGAGTAAGGAAGTTGCAGCTTCCCTATCAAGTTGTAGCTTGATAGATCTCAGTTGTAGCTGACTGAGGTTGGAGCCTCCTGTAGGTTGGTGACTGCAGAAAATTGATGGGAGTTGGGGCTTCCTTGCAAGTTGTAGCTTGCAAAATTGAGGTAGGAGCCTCTTGTGGGTTGGAGCCTACATAAAATCAGTGGTGAGAGGGAGTTGGAGCTTGCCTTTGCATCACAACAATAATAAGATGTGGTTTTCTCCCTTTATGGGTTTCCACTTATATCTGGTGTCTATGTGCATGCTGTCTATGTGTTGATATGGTATATCTATTCTGCTTAATACTTGTTGCTCACATATTAAGACTGCTGGTACATTATCTAATATGCTTATTAATTGTTGCTCACAAATTAATATTGCTCACATATTATGTTGATCATGAAATGAATGTGTTAATAAAGTTTAATGAAAATTTTTAAAAGTCCATGAATGTGTTAAATTGATTCACCCCCCCCCCCCCGGCTCAGTTTAACTAAGAGTTCAACAATTGGTATCAGAGCAAGTTCCTTTGGTGTAAGCCTAATAACTTGAAGGAGATTTGGTTGAGTCATGGACTATCAAAATGTACCTGTGTTAAATACAACAAAATTTCTTGAATGGAGAGATAAGGTAAAAACAGGATTATTGGCTTATGAACCTAAGGTATGCAAACTTGTATGTGATGGTTACTGCACAGACTCTCCCTCGGTGCAAGAACAACATAGGAATGCCAAGGTAAAATGTGTGATATTCAATAGTCTTCATAACAAGGACCTTGAGTTAATAATGGATTTAACCTCTACAAAAGAAATCTGGGATAGATTGCATTTCATGCATGGAGTATACACTAAGGACTGCACTGTCAAGAAGGAGAAGAAAATTAAGAAGAAGAAAAATTCATGTCAACAGGAAAATGTTCAATCAAATTAGATACCTACTAGTGTGAATGGAAGTAAGAACCATGAAGAAATTTCAGCGGAGGAAAAATCCAAACTTGACACAGCCTTGACTGAAATAGAAAGGTTGAAGAATGAAAAAAAAGACCTGAAGACATTGGTGCAAATATGTGATGAGAAAGAATATGAAGATAAGAAAGAAATTATTGGCCTGAAGACACAGCCTGAAGAAGCAAAGAAAGTAGAAGACACTCTGCTGCAACAAATGAGAGAGAAAAGTTTGGAATGTGAAAAATTGGAAGAATAAGTAGTGAGCCTGAGAAAGAAATTAGAAAAGGCCCAAAGAGAATTATTAATGAATACTCCTCAAATGAAAAGCTCTGGACAGTTGGACCAGATTCTAAAGGCTAAAAGGTTACCTCTCATAAAGGTTGGGATAGGATATGAAGGAGAAACCAGTAAGTCCAAGGTTGAAGATAACAGGAATGTCATTTTTGTAAAAGCTATAAAGGACAGTGAAGCAGCTCAGCAGATTCCTACAAAAGTAGAAGCCAACAAGAACAGGATTTGTGAAGAAATAAATAGAATCAAGCAGCGACATGAAAGGAAAGAGAATTAGAGGATGGAACAGTCAGCTGAAAAAATCTCATACACTCATAAGGATGAATTGAATAAATTTGGAAGATGTCAAAGAAGGTTCTTTCCTCCTATGAAAAATATCACATGTTTTTCTTGTCATAAACCAGGACATATTGCAGCACGATGTAAGACAAGGCCTATCAACTTCAACCAGCAAAAGATGTAGCAAATGAGAATACTACCTCAAGATAGAAAATGGAAAAGACAATCTTTCACCAGGTACAAAAAACATTTCCATGGCTCTTGTTATGCCTGCAATGAATTTGGACATAAATCTGTTGAATGTAAATTGTGTTCAAAAAGGGGAACAAAACATTATACCTCAGATCAAACATACCTTGGTAAAATAATATTTTATGTATGTCTCAAGCTTGGTCACAAAGAAAAAGACTGTAAACTGCCATATACATTAAAGAGCTCTAGATAGATGAGAGAGTCTAATCAAATCAAACAGAACTATGAATCAAATAGAAGTGCAGACATTATGAAGAACCCCAATAAAGTATGGAAGGAAAAGAGAAAGGGGGAGCCTATTACCTCAATCACATAATGAATCCATCATAGTCTGAGGGGGAGCTGCTCTAGGAAGCAATACGAATATCTAATCAGTGACAAATATGAAGCAACATCCCAGGGGGAGAGCAGTTCATAAATAGTCCCCATGAAAGCAGTCTAAGAAGAGCTCCTTGGAATGTGGCCTTGGAATGAGAATAGCTCAAGATCAGGAAGGGAAAGGAAAATCCCTCTAACAGAGAACTATTGAGGAAGAATATGATCTAAAGCATTCAATAGCTGACCGAGTGATGGAAGAAGAAAATGCATCAAGTAGCCATGATGGTAGAGGGAACATCAGCCATGAACTTCTAAGCTAAGAAAACATTAGCACATTAAGTGATGATCACATTGTGCATCATACTGCTAGAATTAACAATGAATCACATTAAGAAGGAGGAGTAAGAGAAGAGCTTATCATAATTATATCATTACATCATTCATCTATGAAAATTCTCCTTGGAGGAATGCAATCAAGTGAGTGATAAATCTCTGAAGTGGTCTGCCCATGAAGATTCCAAGCAAAGAAATTGAAGATGCCTTCCCAAAGATCTTTATATTAGAACAGTTGAATTGTATATAAATCAGCAATGATTATGGAGCAGTCATAGAAAATAAAATTCAGGACATTCTTTTAAACCAGAATGACAGATTAAGAAAAATATTAATGATGCCTAGATCAAATTCAGTATATTGATGATTGTGGGTGTGAATAGTGGAAAGATCAATGGTAGAAACTATGGGTTCATGTGCAAGCTAAAATGAAATCTCTGCATAATCTATCAAAGTAGTATCAATTGGTATTTAGGTGCAAGAAACATGCCTATCAACAGAATACCAGGTGTTATCAGTGGAGCAGCAGTATGGTACAGGTCCTCAAGATCAAAGGATTATGGCAAAAGTACACCAAGTTAGTATTCCCAGCATTATTTGCATTCAGCATGAAAAGGTCAAGAGCAGTACTAAAGGATCAGTATTTTGTTTACACTTGAAGCATTATATTGAACATTGAAGCAATATCTTTTTCTATATAAAATTACATGCCTTTCTGAAGTTAGTACAAATATATCTTCAAGGCCTCTTTCTTAAGATCATTCATGAATCTGGGTGAAGTCTGTTTGCTGAGATTTCAATCAAACAACTTGAATATGCTTTTGTGGAAGATCATCTTGATATAACAGTCAAAGTATCTGAAGCATGAAGGACTAGTTGTGATTACCATTTGAAGCTCAAAAGTCTTTTATTAATTCATCTAAATCCTTCTTCAGCACAAGGGATTTGCTGGTAATTCACCTTTAAAGAGAGATTGATCACAGACATACATACCCCCTTATGTCATAAAGGAAATTGCATGATAAATAAGTAAGACTGACAAATACATTGAATGTATCTCACCTCAAGGGCTTGTTTTGAAAATACATTGTACAAGCAGGAAAGTCATTTGGTCTCTCATATTGAAAGATATTGCCTATTCTCACAATAAACTGTAAGCTCTGGTTTGAGTCATTGTTCACATCAACAACAAGGACCTTTTAGTCTTTAAATGTAATATCCCTGTTAGCAGTTTAGCACAGATCACCAACACCAGGAAGTACAGGCGAACCATAACCACAAAAGATATATTGACATCATCATATTTGAACAGATGTGTATTGCAGAAGAAGACATAATCCTTCTACAATCTTCCTCAACAGATATGTATTTCTGATGAAGATCATTCTAGAAACTGAAGTATATTTGAAGCACTCTCAGTATTTTAGCTTTGGTCCAATGATGCATCTCTTATTAGATAAGGCTGGTACAATGTGTTCTATGAAGTTTCATTATCTTCACTTTCAGCTTTATACAAGTGAAAGGAGTCTCTGCTTTGGGATTGTATTAACTTACAGTGTCTATTCAAGTTCAATAATCCTCAAAAGTGTTCTCTCAACAACTCTTGTACGCTAGTTTGGAGCAGCAGGGTACAAAGTCAGAAGAAGAAGGCCTAAACACATCTCAGAGAGAGGAAATGAAGAGATAAAAAGCACACTAGGAAATGTACAACCCTTTGCCATTGATGTCAAAGGGAGAGGAAAAGAAAAAAGGGTCTTCTAAAAGGCAAGCAGAGGAAGTGTATTTCCATCAATGCCAAAGGGGGAGATTGTTGGAAATGTTGTCATTGATGGCAAAGGAGAAAAAAGGAGCAACACCTAAACCAGCAATAAGGCAAAGTAGAAGACAGGGAACAGAGGCAGCAGAGAGGTAGCAGAGGCAAAAAAAAGAGAAGTAAGGAGCAGCATCGGTTAAGGAGCAGATGAAACAAAGGAATTGAAGCAGAAAGTAGCAGAACTGGAGAGCTGCCGAGTGTGTGAGTGATTTAGTTTGGACAAATAGTTGTTGAAGAAATTCGTGTTTGAATATATCTTAGTAGAAATCGAGGAAGGGTCGATTGGTATAATCGATATCGACATTATATTAAGGCCACAATACTGAATCAAGAATGCATTTAGCGATTTTTCCAGGAAATTAGTCCCAATTGATATCCAATTCTAGGAGCGAATCAGGAATGGATTTAGTGAATTTACCAGCAAATTACTATCAAAGGATATCGAAGAGACATAGCAAAGTGAAGAGAAATAGCATGGAGCATCCAGTGGAGACATTGATAATGAGATTCCATCTAATGTTGTTTACCTCAAGGATCTTCTAAGCCAATACAAAGGTGAACTGTATGTTCCAGAAGAGGCATTCAAGTTCCATACATCGGAGATGGGTGAGTTCAACAGTAGATTGGAGACATTGCCAAAAATTCACTTGGAGGACTTCCTTAAGGCGATGTGGGAAAATCAGATTGAAATGCTGACATCAAGGGCTCTCCAAAAATCCAGAGGGTGTTTATGTGTATCGTGACTTCATTATATATTTGAAAGAACTTCCAGTAGAGAAGAGCTCACAGAGAAAGAATTGGACCATACATTTGTCAGAGGAAGAAGCACAAGTTGTTTTAAGGGATTATTCAGGGCCACAACATGAAGTTGAAAGGCTATTAACACCTTACGTAGTTCCACCACCTGTTATGCCTCATCCTATGGCATTTTCCATATCTAGCAGAGTTATGATTGAGCTTACAATGATAACAAGTGTAGTTACTACTGCTGCATTCACAGTGGGAGGTCTTCTATCAGCAATGGTCTTTGCAGTCACTGGCATATTGGCTGTTATTGCAATTGATTTTGTCTGGCCTTTGGTGTTTTCTTTGCTCATGGTTTTTTCTGTGCTTCTTCTAAGTTGTGTGGAGAAAGTGTGGAATATTTTGGTTACAGTGGTTACCATGGGAGGATTATAGCATGAGATACGCTGACCTGTTCGAATATCGGAAGCAAGAGCAAAGGCAATTATATAAATAAATGCGCAGAAGAACTAGAGACAGAACCTTGTGTTGAAAGCGCGAAACCATGAGAGGAACAGTAAACGTGGTTTCAACCCAAAAAAACTAGCGGTCTCGCGTTTTTCAAAAGTGGTAAGCAAAATCGCTCAAAAAAACGCGATGCCACAAACTGGATGGCACGTGTCCATAAGCAGTTTTTAAAACCCACTCACATCGCGTAATTTTCATGTGTTAACCCTCGGACCTAGAAAAAACGCGATATGTGCTATAGTCATTCAATCTGGAGTGGAGGAAATCCAACAGTCGCTGTATCGCGCAATGGACAAAGATTAGTGGCAAGGTACGTATAGTTGTTGTGGGCCTGAGTGTCGTTACATGGATTTTTGAGTTTTAATATATGGTCTGAAGGTAAGTTATATGCCCGTGAGTACCACATGTAGATTGGGTTTTATAACCAAGTCGAACGTTAATATAACATAATGAAAATGATGTGGGGCTGAACGTAGACTGTGTTGAGGTTTAAATTTTAAATGGATCGGAGTTAATAACCACTAGATTTTAATGTTGGCAGAGTCTTCACATAAAGCCTAAGGTTTATTAAAGGGCTCTTAACACCTGAGTTAGGGAATAAATATATATATATATATATATATATATATATATATATATATATATATATATATATATATATTGATATATATATATATATATATTACATTGGTATGAGATGACAAAACCATAGGATATGGAGTTTGGTCGATAGTGCGGTGAATGCATATATATAGATATGCACATGTAGTGCTTTAGCACATAAGAAAGGTTTTTATGTGTTAACCAAATTTTGTGCGCTGGGAATATAATAATGTTGGGCCTTCATAACATTCAGATATTGGGTTGAGCTCCATCGGGGCGAGAAATTTTGAGTTAATGAAAATATGTTGACCATAACACTTGGGCACATAATGCATGGATTGATATGTTAACCAAAGCTGGAGTTGATATGAAATAAGAATGGAGTGGTCGGAATATTTGAATGTTAATTCGAAACATTATAATATGGGGTTGATTATGGTTTTAACCATAGGTTCTAAGCAAAAATCTTCTGACATATGAACATTGAAAGGGGTTTTATTTATAAATTTTAAATCAGAGATTTAAAATATTGCACGACCAATTCAAAGGTATATGAAAGGGTTTGTAACCAAAGTTTGAAATATTAATTTCAAACACATAAAATGGATATTTGACCAGAGCGCATAAAATGAAGAGCTACTTCTGCATTAGAGTTGCTGGGTTGAAATTGTGTTGATTACTTTTTCACAGAGCATTAAAGGTGGGCTTCCAAAACTGAGTTTTCCAATTTGAGCATTTCCAATTAAATGAAACTGCATTAACAAAGATCTTGATCCTTGATGAAAAAGCTACAACATTAATTTTAAACTACCAGATTTGATGAAAAGCATGGGTACATGCTTGTAAAGCCGTTATGTTTGCAACAGTTACATAATCGTAGCGAACAACAAAGGTATGCAGAACAGTTACTTGATAGCAGAAAAAAAAGACAAAACCAGTAATACAAGGGTTGGAAAAAGGGCTGAGTGAAATTGATGTATGTAACTGAAAATGTGAATGTAAATGTTTAATTGATTTTACATTGTTTGTGATGCATTGGCAAGTCTCCGGTAGGCGAAAAAAACTCCACTGTAAAACTGAAATTAGTACAAATTTCTATATTCCTCTGAATGAGCTGGACAAAGAGATGAGAAGGCAGAAGTCAAAGAGTCATGACTGATCATTTCAAATTCCATGTATAATGCAAACATCCATGAAATTATTTTGTATAAAACAGGTAATTTCCATGGGTAGAAAGTTACGAAAATAGAGAGAGAGAAAAAGACAGTGTGCAGCAGAATTGAAGAGAGTTGAAGATTGTGAGAAAGCTACAGAATGGAAGAGAGAAAAAGAATATAAGAAAGCTGCAAGAGGTTAGAGAATGTAGAAATGAAGCAGTGAGGCAGAGAAGAAGGAGGAGCTGAAAGAGAATCTGAGAAGATGTAGAGATGATACAGGGCAGATATGAAGGCTAGTGCACAGCAGTGAAGATGAAATAGAACGGAGCTGATATCCAAGGTAAATCAACAAGTGTTTTATTTTGAAAGAGTAAGGAAGTTGGAGCTTCCCTATAAAGTTTTAGCTTGATAGATGTCAGTTGTAGCTGACTGAGGTTGGAGCCTCCTGTAGGTTGGTGCCTGCAGAAAATTGATGGGAGTTGGAGATTCCTTGCAAGTTGTAGCTTGTAGAATTGAAGTAGGACCCTCCTGTGGGTTGGAGCCTACAGAAAATCAGTGGTGAGAGGGAGTTGGAGCTTTCCTTTGCATCACAACAATAATAAGATGTGGTTTTCTCCCTTTATGGGTTTCCACTTATATTTAGTGTCTATGTGCATGATGTCTATGTGTTGATATGGTATATCTATTCTGCTTAATACTTGTTTCTCACATATTAAGACCACTGGTACATTATCTAATCTGCTTATTAATTGCTGCTCACAAATTAAGATTGCTCACATATTATGTTGATCATGAAATGAAGGTGTTAATAAAGTTTAATGAAAAGTTTTAAAATTCCATGAATGTGTTAAACTGATTCACCCCCCCCCCCCTCTCAGTTTAACTAAGAGTTCAACAGGTTTCTTACCCCATGATAGGGCACGACTCCTATTTAAAATTTCATTGGGTGCCGTTTTCAGAGAGGGGTTGGGTGGTGAGCCCTAACCCCTGGTCAACTGAACCTCCACACAACAGAGAGGGGTTTTAATTTTAGCCCCTATTCATAGGTACTCCCCATAAGAAAATAGGAGAAGACTATTGGCGAGCACTGAGGGGAGAAGGCTTGGGGACTAGCCCCAACCCTTGGTCGCATTTCACCCCATGGGATCGTCGACAAAACATAAGGGAGCTGGGTGGATTCAAAGCTTCGATCTTGGGCATATGGGAGCCCATATGACCATAGGTGGATTGGTGAGAGGATTCCAGTGATGGGGACATACAGTTAGCCCGGACCCCCAACCACATTAAATCCAATGTGACCACGAGCAGACAAATTTGGGGCCTAGGCTAGTTGGGGGGAACCGTTGGTCCAATGCTTGGGCCTATGGCACGCCACATGACCCTGGTTTAATGCTAAGGTTCATTAGAAAAGTTAAAAATATGACAATTTTCACCTATTGTGGGCGAAATTGTTGCCTCCTAAGTGGAATTAAGGGTGGATTTGTCGCTTTGTTAGCAAGTTTATCGAATTTGGAGGATGAAAAATAAAAAGAAGGAAGAGAAAGAGCCATAAATGGTTGTATTTTTGGCCTCTTTGAGCTCAAGAAGAGTCCAGATAGAAATTTTTGGACATTTTGAATCCAATGGAAGCCCCTATTTACTGATTGGAGCACTTCCTAAGAGACGTTTTCCAGGTTAGAGTCTATGGTTGTCAGGATCAATCAGTTTTGAGAATGATGGGAGGGCCTGTTAATGTTTTGGTCTTTTGGAGCTCAAGAAGGGTCTAGATAGGGGTTTTTGGACATTCCAAATCTAATGGAAACCTCTATTTACTGATTGGAGAAATTTGAAGGAGACGTTTTGTAGGTTTGAGTCCATGGGTGGAAAGATAAATCAATTTTTTGGAGTATTTTTTTAAGGATTTTGAGCATGGAGAGGACATTGTAAGGGTTCTCTAGCCTTTATATGTATCCGCAACATTTGTTACTTCTATGGTGCCACTCATGTTTATCTTATCATTATCTTGTTTTGAGGAAAACTCTCTGTTTGGAATTCAATGTGGAATTTTTGTACATGTATGCTCATTTTTAGATGGAGTACACGGTCTTGATTTGAGAGACCTTGTCTTGATGCCTATTTCATGACTTACTATAGGTTTTCATACCTTTAAGAGTGAGATTTATTTGTAGGAGAATGTTTCCTTGAAGGGGAAACTAGCCACTCATATTGTCATTAAACTTTATGTACCATTTATCACTAAAATCTATGGAGCGGTCCAGTTGTGTTAAAAGGCCCACAGATGTAGCCCAAGAGGGGTGAACTCTGTCACTAAATTTTATATTTTCTCTCTTCTTGATTGTACTTATGAGTTAAATGATGATATGTTGTGTGATTAAAGTTCACATAAAAAACTAACTCATTATCCTTGAAGAAACCATAAAACTTGTGTTTACATAAGACCCTTTTTTACTTGCAAAGCTTCAAAGGGCAGTCAATTTAGGAAGGATAAGTTCTCCTCCAATTTCAGATCAATTGGTATCAGATTTGGTTCTAACCAAGTTGTGGGAATAGAAAAGAAGATGGAAAGTCCCCAATAGTTAGAGGATATGAATTTGTCTCTTCGAATGGAGAATTTTGAATTGAGAAGAATGCTTGAAATTGCTTAAGGGAGAAGAGGCATATGCGCCTTCAGTTGTAGCATGTGCTTGAGGAACAAGCTGGTGAGAGTTTCACTCCAGTGAGAGCAAAAATACCTCCAAAGTGAACCCAATTTGTCAGCATGGTCGAAACACAGGTTATGGACCCTATGTGGAGAATGATGGTTGTGGGTTTTGTGAGCATCTCAAAGATTATCATTATATGCATGCTGGTAAAAGTGGGTGGCTTGATTTATCTTCAAATAAATCATTAGCATCTGAAGCAAAAAATATGGGTGGAAATTTCAAGGAGGTAATCAACGTCTCTAGTGGAAATCCTTAAGTTTATGTTTATAACACATATTTTTTAGCCTTTGAACAACATACTAAAGGAATTTGTATGAATATTTTAGCTCATATGGGTTATGAAGGAGGAGGCCTCAAAATAAATTACCAAGGAACCACTAATACTATCATGGTGAATGAAATACCAAGATATAAAGGAGTGGGATATGGCAATAGATAGTTTGGAAAATGTTCTAAACTGTTTGAGGCAAAGCAATCATCATAGGATCATATATCACACCAAGATGGTGGTGATAATATCAATTTGTCTCCTAAGAGAGATGAATGCTTCAAAGGAATTTGCATGTCATCATCCAGTCCACATCATCAAAGTTACATCCCAAGGGGCATGTATAAATGTGACGATAATTTTCCAAAAATTAGTAATTTTGATTATTTGCGGGACATGTATCCTTGTACTTTTTGTGATGCAGTTGACCATTTTGTGGTTGATTTTGAGAAATGCAAGGTGATGGTCAAAATAACAGAACAAATTTTTGGCATCAAGAATGAAGAACCTCCCTCACATTTGAGGACTTCCTTGTTGATGGGCAAGATAAAGTACTTTTGTACCCATTGTAACATGCAATGGCATGGGAATGAAAGGTGTTGGAAACTTCATCTAGAAATTCGTCCCAAGAAGGATAAATAGGTTATGAAAACCAATGCATGGAAATAAATAGGTGGAAAAGAGGAGACTAACATAGTTCCTAAGGCAACCTTCAAAGAAAAATAGATGTTAAAAGAGAACCCATAATTCTAGGAGAGGAAAACATTGGGTAGACTATTTCTATAGTTTGTTGCTTGTAAATTGTAAATGCCTATTGTTGTCATTACTTGCTTTTGGGTACTTTGTAAATTGAAATAAGAATAAGCACTATTTACAACAAGTATGTTTTTATTTGACATGTCATGTTATGTTGGATTATTTATGAGTCCAAATGTTTGAGGACTTTCAGGGTGAATAATGTCTATCGTCTAGTTTGTCTATAGTTGCATCATATACTCACTCATACAAGTGTTCAAGATGAAACTTGTTGTGAATGAAATATTTGATAAATATTGTACAATAAATGCCTATGTTTTTGTTGATAAAACAAAATGTGTAATTGAATTATTACAGTTGGATTACTTTTGTGTGCAAGCAAAGTTTGAGGATACTGAAGAAAAGTTTGAATCAGTTCATGGCAAGCATTGAATAGCTTAGGATTTCCAAGACGAAAAGTAAAGTTTTTCTTCAACAATGGAACTTCAAGATGAAGTTGTTTGAGTTGTGAAGGATGGGTTTGTAGGGAATTTTCAAATTCCATCCATCAATGTTTTTTGTCCTGCATGGTGATTAGAATTGTGGCGATTCTTAAGAGGAAGGTATGATCTTCATGTAGAAGATTGGTGAAGTACCTTGATTGGCACTTGAAGGCACCAATTGAAAATAGAACATTAAGGATTGATTTTTGAAAAGTTTTTATTTTTTGCCTCGTTTTATTTACTAGGAGAAGCTAAAATTTTGGAGTCCAAAAGTTCCTAGTGGGGAGGTATGATCCGGAGATCAAAATTTAGCTCAAAAATGAAAATACCTATAATCTTTGAAAATCAATTCAAAGTTGTATTGTTCTTAATTCGGATTCCATTGACACTTGAATTGCCTCAATACGATGTCGTATGAAAAATTTATGATGTTTTGAAGTTTTTGGTTGACAAAAAAAAATTTGTAGGTGGGTTGACTGGGCTAATGACTGGGTAGCCCATACCACTAATTTCAACATGCTTATTTGGCGCAGATGGACCAATCATGGATTTCCAAGTGGAAGCCTCATAAAGGTGCATAATAGCGCATTTTTTGGAGAGGGGTTAGGCGGTGAGCCTCGACCCCTGGTCAGCTGAACCTCCACAAAACCTTGGCACACATTAGAGAGGGGTATTGGATTCATCCCCTAGTCATAGGTAGCCCCCACAAGACCACAAGAGAGGACTATTGGTGAGCGTTGAGGGGAGAGGATTTGGGAACTAGCCCAAACCCTTGGTTGTATTTTAGCCCACGAGATCGTCATCGAACTAGAAGGGAGCTTGACGGAGTCAAATCTTTTGCCATAGGAATATGGGAGCCCATACAACCACAGGCAGACCAATGAGATGGTTTCGGTGTGGGGGCGGGCGGTTAGCCCTGAACCCTGGTCACATTAACTCCAACGTGACCATGATTCGATGAATTTGGGGCCTAGGCTGGGAGGGGTGGACCATTGGCCTAGCCCTCAGGCATATGGCATGCCACATGGCCCTGGTTTAGTGCTAAGGGTCATTGGAAAAATTAATAATCTGACAATTTTCACCTATTGTGGGTGAACTTTTCTCCTCCTGATCAGAATTAAGGGTGGATTTGTTGCTTTGTTAGTAGGTCTATCCAATTTGGAGAATGACTAACAATAATAATGAAGAGAGAGTCATAATTAGTTGAGGTTTTAGCATTTTGGAGCCCAAGATGAGTCTAGATAGGGGTTTCTAGACATTATGGATCCAATAGAAGCCTTTGTTTACTTATTTGAGTAGTTCGGAAGAGAATATTTTCAGGTTGGAGTCTATGGGTGCGAGGATCAATTAGTTCTGAGAATTATGGGAGATCTACAACTTGTTGATTTTTTGGTCTTTTGCAGCTCAAGAAGAGTCTAGATAAGGGTTTATGGACATTTTGGATCCAATGTAAGCCTCTGTTTACTAATTTGAACACTTCTGAAGACAATTTTTGCAGGTTTGAGTCTATGGGTGCTAGTACCAATCATTGTTTTAGAGCAGTTTTTGAAGGCTTTTGAGCATGTAGAGGACCTTGTAGGGGTTCTACAACCTTCATATCTATCTACAAAAACTGTGACTTCTATGGTGCAACTCATTTTTGTCTTTTCTCATTATACTATTTTGAGGAAAGCTCTCTTTTTGTACTTCAATTTGGAATTGTTATACATGTATGCTCATTTTAAGATGGAGTATAGGGTCTTGATGTGAGAGCCCTTATATTATTGACTATTTCATGAGTAACTATAGGTTTTCATCCTTTTTAGAGTGATATTTCCTTGCAGGAGAATTTTTCTTTGAAGGGGAAACTAGCCACTCATATTTCCAGTATATTTTATGTACTCTTTAACAGTGAAATCTATGGAGTGGTCTAGTTGTGTTAGCAGGCCTAAAGATGTATCCCAGGAAGGGTGAAATCTGTCACCAAATTCTATGTTGTCTCTATTATTGATTGTCTTTATGAGTTAAATGATGATATTTTATTTATTAAAATTCATATAAAAAGTAACTCATTATCCTTGAAGAGACCATAAAACTTGTATTTACATAAGACCCATTTTCGATTGCAAAGCGTCAAAGGATAGTTATTTTAGGAAGGAGAAGTTCTCCTCCAATTTTAGATTATTAGGTGGTATCATAGCATGGTTGTGCTCTCTTTGGTAAAAGTCTGATGTTGTCAAGGTCATAGTTGTCATGCATGGGATTAGGTTATACTATTGGTATGATCATTCCTGATGGTATATGTCGATATGTTGATTATATGAATATGTTTGTGATTAAACATGTACATGCCAATGTGGATTGATATTGAAGATGGGATAAGCCTCCCATGAACAACAATAAGGTATGGATTTTATTTTGGTACCTATTTGGTTTATTTGACATGATATATTTGTAGGAAGAAGAGAATCAAGGATGACGAGAAAAATGGTAGACTATAGTTCCTGTGGCTCTCCCTAGAAATCAGTTGGGCAGCAAGCAGATGAACATTCTCCTGGTGTAGTAGATACATTGAGGAGCTTGAGGATAGAGATCAAATTTTTTAAGGAAGATAATGACAGGTTGGTTGAGGCTCACGAAAGATTTGCAAGGGCTCAGGAAAAGCAGATAGAGGTTAATGCAATGATTCTTCAGATCTTGTCAGAGTTATAGAAATAGGGACAAATGAGGATTGGTCAAGAGAAGGAAGAAAATACTAATGGATCCTATGGTAATAGGTCTCATTCTAGACACATATTGGATAAAGGGGAAAAAGTTAGAGGTGGTAGATCATTGGACACACCTGATAATAAGACTAGTATTTGATGAGGGCCATCATTTGGTATATTTTAAGGAGTTATAATGTCACATTTTTATCTTATTTACTCTCTCTCTCTCTCATACATTTAATTGTTGAGGAGAAATTAGGGTTGTCATAAATTGAAGCCTAATGTGGTTTAAATGTAGGAAATAATGCTATTTTTTAGTAAGATTCCATATCAGGGCTCGGAGTAGAAAATGAGGAGAAATCATAGGGAGGTTGACCATCTTCTTAACTCTTATAAATAGCCAATATATCTTCAGATCCTCCTCCAACAACTCAAATTTAAAGGCATCCAAGAAATTATATGACAAGAGGGAGCTAACCTCCACTTCTCTCGAGTTTCAAGGCAACAAAGACCTACTTTTTAGGGAGTCGTTGGAAGCTACCCTCTTATTTAAATAGACAAGAGCAAGACCTCATTAGGATTCATATTTTATATGAATCTATAGAACCCTTGCCTTTGTATTAGAAATATTTTACTTTCTTTGTTAATGTAAAATATTGGTTATGAAATAAGATGAGACTTTGGTTTTTTTCTCACTAAGTTGATTTTAGGGAGTTGAGATTGTGGGTTAGGGCCCAGTACATGGGCTACAGTCTCTCTTGTGTACACTTGTGTCTCTCATTTATGCTTCAGTAGTTGGTTAATTTCATTGCATTTTGGTAGCATATAAAATATCAAAACTATGTTTCCAAGTCTCCCTGTCTCACCTCTTCCATTAGAGCTTTAGGAGAAAGGTATTCCACCACATACCAAACATATTTAGTTTATGATTTATTGGAAAAGTTAGGATATATTTTACTCTACTTATTATCAATATGCTATAGGTTCAGAGGTATATTTCTGTTTCAAATGCATAGGTAGTTCTAGTAAAATTGAACTCATATTTTCCACCATTTCTATGATAAGTTTGTTAATGATGAATGCATGAGTAGATGTCTTGTTTAAAGTTTTGGTTACAACAATAGATAAGGACCATTGCAGCACTATCACTCTGAGCTACCACCCTCCATCAATTGCCTTCCATCCAAGTCACCCACAACCTTGTTTTGGAGACCATCATCACACCATCGAGAGCAGCCATTTTGGTGCAAGAGAAGCCTTTTTGAGAGCTATAAGCTTGGAAAAGGGGGTTGTTCATCCTCCATTTGCTTGGATCCACCTTTCTCTTACCTTCCATATCCTTTTATTCATCATTTATGGCCTCCAAACCATCTCGGCCTGTTTACTCTAGCATTACAAGACATCATGTAGAAAAACATGAATCCTTTAACATATTCCTATAGTAGTGTTGAGAACTCACTCCTTCATCCAAAAATCACTCCTCTGCCTTACCTAAGCCTAGAAAAGCCAACAATATACCTCCAAAACATAATATTTTGTTCATGAGCACCCTTACAACACCCAAACACCCTCTTCTTTTGCTGCAAAATAGAGTAATTTGAAGTGTGATTAATCTACCAAAAGATACGTCATTAGCGCATTAGTTAGCATGAATTAGATAGAAACTAGTTAGTCATTAATTCAACATGTGTGCAAAGATAGATTAGTTCCTTCTTACAAGTTAATCAAGTAATCTAGACATTGAACACAACTGAGTATAGTTTCCTTTCTTGTACTTAGAATCAATGTTAATATTTCTTCCTTGCAAAAGTAGACATTAAATAGATGAGCTAGTGCAATCTAGTGTAGTTTCTTTTCTTTCCAATAGAGTAGTGGTTATGATCTGATTTCAGTCTTAGGTTGTAGTTAGAAGTATGATAACCTTCCTATTTCAAATTAGCCATAACTATTAGCACCTCATTGTAGAACTAAGATAAGGATGGCATGATTAGAGCTCATATGTTGTGAATATAGCAATGTCACCTCCAAGTTTGTACAAAACCCGAGTTGATAAGTAAAGTCGAGTAGCCTCTAGGAATTGAAACACTCTTGGTGAAATACAAGGGCTCACCACTTTTTGGTGTTGTTTCCAGGGATGTGTCTACGTAGATGTTTGTTTCTGCTTCAACATTATTTCCTGCCTTTTGCTTTACATTCAGTTCCAAAATATTGAGAAATAAAAAATAGTTTCACTTTCATTCCTCGTAGGAGTAGGGACAATCAAGGAAAATTATTACCAAAAAACTCCACATCCCCACACAATCACCCTTCACTCTTATTCAGTGATTGTGAGGTAGAACACCCTCAGGGTGAGCCCTTTGAAAACTTTGAAGGACCTACTGGGGAAGAAGAGTAACTTGCTTCACTAGAGGAACCTACTTCACCTATTTAATTTGTTTTATGGAAATCAAACCTACGGATAGATGTGTTTCCCTTAGTGTGGTGGTCGCATTTAGAATAATAGATGAAAGACACTTGACCTTTTCCTTAAGATAAATAAATGAGAGAAGAACACCTATTGATGATCTTTCGCTCCTGCCTTCCATTATTTATGTTATTGTTGTCATGGCTCCTTCTAAAGAATCCTCCTTGAACAAGGCTGAAATTTTTCATCTAGATGTCATGTGTCCACTTCGGGCACACAACCAGCCACCATGACAATGAAGCTAAGTATACTTTCCATGACCGTAAATCATTGGGGATATAAGATACACTTTTACACTTCATCAACATTGCCTTATAGGGCTATAAATTGCACACATTTGGGATTACAAATGACTTGGTCAAAATTTTATGAGTACCAATGTTGAAAGAGGGCTCACAAAACCTACTTTATTTTTCCTGAATATTTAATTTTTAAAGGGATATTTTTTCATGGGAATAATAACTAAATTCATTTTACAAAAAATACAATGCCTCTTGCACAAGAGTAAAGGTAAGAGAATTAATTTCATCTCGAATTATTATGAAATGCAACACTAACACAATGAAGGCACATTATCAAATATCTTTAGTACTAGTATGCAACTAGGAATACAAATATGGCTATAGCATATAACAGAAAGGGAAATTATGAGATCTTTGGCTTATTTTTTATACTTTTTTCCTTGTGGGAACAATTGAAAATGCTGAGAGTTTTTTCAAGACAGTGGATAGATGGTGAAACAATTCCTATTATAAAAGTCTTTGACCTCCCATCCAATGAATAATGTAGCAGACTTGTATGTTTACTATCCCTACACAATTTTTAAAGTTAGATACAAAATTGTAATCTAGTTTCATTCTCAATTAGAATAAGGTTAATAATTTTCCTTGTAGGGAGAGTTTTAGTGGTAACAATTTGCAATACAATAACACTAAAGGAAGTATATTTAAACCTAATGTTTTGTAATTCAAACATGTTCTCTTCACATACAAGTTCAAAATATGGATAGTTGTCGCTTATAAAGTCTAGTAATAAGGATCTATACATCAAGATAACACAAGGATATGTAAACCTCAAACATGTGAAACAATTGGAGATCGTCAACTTGGAATGCAAAGATCGGTCTCAAGGAGTAAACATTTTTCTTTGCATGACCTAAAATGGGGTTAGCTTAGGCGAAAGGGTGGTTACTCAATTTTCAGGCATAATGAAAATTTTTACATGTCAACCATTTGTCATATTACACACCCTTCAAAGTAAAGTTACATCGATATGATCTAGATTTCAAACAACACGATAAAAGAATAACCAAGATTTTTTAGTTCTTTATGGAAAATGGAGATGCCTACTTATTTTCTTAGAATTTGGGAAAGGAATACACTCTAAACTAAAAAACATGACAATTAGGTTTAATGGATCTCTCCTTGACATAAAACAAGTTGGAAATGATACCATAGATTGAACTATTAGTTTGTGTAATGCATGTAAATTGTTGTATACTAGATGGATTCATAGTGAATTCAATAAAAGTAGTAACCATCAAGGTGAAGCACTGATCCATATCATTTTTTCAAGATATTTTCCTTTCTCTATAAATAATTTTTTATAATAGCATTTCAAAAGTGAATGAGGCTACAAATTCATCTCAATCACCAAGCATGAAATAACAGAGGTATATATAGGAAATTTCAAAGAGAAACTTGTCCTTCAAATAATTGGATATAACGTCCCACTAGTGGATATGTGCTTGTCACTCACTTTCACTAATACAAACCCACTAGAACAAGATGGCTATAGTGTCCTAACAAGACAACATTTCGTAAGGGTTAGAATAGAAAAACCACATATATTCTCATATAATAGCAGAGGAGAATGTCTAGAAGTGACATAGTTTTTCATATACAAGAATTTAGAATTTGATATCTCATTGTTTTGGATGATGACTCAGCACATAGGAAAGGGGGGTTACAGAATGAGAGTTCTAGGTAGCATGATACTATAAGTTTTTTTAGCAATAGTATATAGAGATGAGTAAGCTCCCTTAAGTAGTAAATTAATTGATTTGGATTTATGTAGGAACACAATAAAATACAAAAATAGGCATAAACACAGAGATGCAGCAGAAATAAAACTTCATTTCATTAAAATAAAAAGACTAAAATATGCTTACAGACATAATGGAAATAAAGTAGCTAGGGCATTGGTAGCTTATCTCTGAGAAGAGATGTGGCAGCTACATGCCTTTGATCTATGTTACAATGAAGCTCGAAGGCCAATTTATTGTTGATAGATAATGGAAAACCTTAAACATCCAAAACCTAACCCTAGGAGATGAAGCGCCAAAACTATGGGCCCCGTTTGGGTAAATTGATACGTCAATATTACCGAGGATGTAACCTTGTCATATGATCTCCATTTTACGCGCTCAATACCTCTTTAGAAATATCTATCCGAGGATTACAACTTTTGACATGAGATACATTTAAGGAAATTCTATGTTTCTCCCGGTTTTCCCAAAAAACATCGTTTAGGGCCTCAAAATAGCTCCGGAAGTTTAGGGCCTGAAAAACTGTTAAAAACTAGTAAGTTGTGTTGAAACTGAAAAACTGAATGAACCGATGGTGGGGGTCCAAATGGAATAGTTGCATGGACACCAATATCCACCTGGATCATTCCTCCCCCTTTAGGAAGCAATGGTCCCCATTGCGTTGAGTTCCTCCATGAGATGAGGCAAATTTTGTAGAACTTGGTATTGGATTTGTCAAAGATGTTGTGGACATGCTGGCAGATGTGCTGGATGCATTCAATAAATGTGGTTTCTTTATCAGACCCAAACAGTACACGTGTGGATTCTGTCTGTGTGGTCGCATGAGGTATGGCAACATCAGGAGGCATCGTGCCTGGGGTCATATCAATGGAGTGCCTGACCTGACAGTGTAGAGGAACCTCTGTGGGTGAGGAGAAAATGTCCTCATATTCCTACACGACTTTTTCCATCTGCTACTGCCATGCAAGGGATTCTTGTTTCAAGGTTGTTGACACAATTTTCTTCTTTCCTTGTGGGTGAATTGTAACAAAAATAAATTTCTTGGTTTGGGAAACAACCTTACTGCGTTGTTTTGAAGTATTTAAAGAGATAGAAGGAGGTGGTACTACCTTCGATATCTTGTCAATTTATTTCCCAAAGTAATAATAACAACACGGGGCCTAGACTCATACAAAACATGTTGCTTCCACAAGTATGGTTGGCCCAATAATACATCAGACACATCAAGAAGAGCAACATCACACAATACCTCATCCGTGAATGGCTTGACGTTGTACGGAAGGTGGCACTGCTGGCGACTGTGAAGATATCTTCCTTGGTGAAGCCACCAAATGGTATACAGCTAGTGGGTGTGTTGCAGTTGGTAGGCTGAGTTGCTTCATGAACTCTGCTAAAATGAGGTTCTTTTGGCTTCTGCTATCGACAAGGAAATGCAGTGGAGAACCCTTCACCCACATTTGTGAATGGAAGAGATGCCCCCCTCCTCTGGATCCTCGGGATCCTCCCTTTGGAGCTTGGTGGTGGCAACAATGGCACTGGGATCCGCATCAATGATCTACTTCCCTTTGTCATCGCCATTTTTTGGTTCTAACTTATCATCAGGACATGCATTTGGTTTGGGTGCCTTCATTTCAGCCACCAACGACTGTTTTGCCTGACACTTGTTTGTATTTTGAGTGGGGTTGTTACGAAATTCACACCACTTCCCCAAGTCCTTATTTGTATTTGTGGTGTTATTCTTAGTTGCCCCGCTTGGGCTTTTTCCCTTGTTCTGTAGTTCGGGGGTGCCCTTCCCTAGATTTTAATTCACGGATCCAAAGTCTCGCTTCTTTTGCTTAAATTTCTACTCGATCTTGGTGGCATAGCGATATACCATGCCAAGTGAGGTAATGTCGAGGAAATCCATTTCCTCCTGAATGTATATGTGAAAAATACTACGGTATTTAAGCACCAAATGTCTCTTTGAATCTTTAATACCCAACCTTGTGTGCAAGGTATGGAACATATTCGTCAGTTCGTGCACATATTGAACCCTTTGCTGCCATAGCATGGTCCATTGGATGTACTTGTCCTCATATCTCCCCATAAGGTAATATTGTTCCTTGCTACTATCTTGGAACGAATTCCAAGAGGGTGTGGCTAAGAATAGAGAGGGTCCCCTCCCATCCTTTTTCTCACAGTAGGTTTCCCACCAGTCTTTGACATGGGAGGCGACTTTGAGGAGTGCAAAAATAATATTTTCTCGGTCAGAGAAATCATGGACCGAGAAATACCCTTCCAGCAAATTCAACCATATATCTACAACTTCTACATCTATCTAGCCTTCAAATACAGGAATTTCAAAGTTGACTTATACCTTGAAAGGGCGTTGGTAGCTTATCTCTAAGAAAATATGTGGCGGGTACATGCCTCTGAACTGTGTTACAATGAGGCTCGAAGGCCTATTTATTGTTGAGAAACAATGGAAAACCCTAAACATCCAAAAACCTAACCCTAGGAGATGACGCATCAAAACTATGGGACACGTTTGGGTAAATTGGTACATCAATATTCCTGGGGACGTCACTTTGGCATATGATCTTTGTTTGATGCGCTCAATACCTCGTTAGAAATATCTATCTGAGGACTACAAATTTTGATGTGAGAAACATCAAAGGAACTTCCATGTTGCTCCCAGTTTTCCCAAAAAAAAATCGTTTAGGGCCTCAAAACGGCCCCGGAAGTTCAGGCCCCAAAAAACTACTAGAAATAGTAAGCTATGCTGAAACTAAAAAAATGAAAGAACCGATGGTGGGGATCTAAATAAAATAGATGGGTTGCCACCAATATCCGCCTGGATCATTAATGGATTTTCCTTTCTTGATAAAGCCAAATTTTGTGTATGGTATTTTGTTGATATGGAAATATTCCTTATATGTACATGATGAGACTTTGAGGCTATCATGGCCTCCCAATCAGAGCACATGTCCCCAAGTAGGAGCTTGATGTTAAGCACCATTTTGTATAAATATTTCACATATGATATTCACCATATTTTTCAAAAAAATTCCAAGATGACATGGTTTGAAATTTGGTAGAATTTGGCATCATGGATTTTTGGTCTTGAGTGGTTAAATTTCTTTCTGATGCCTCAAAAATACATACTATTGATGAATAATCCTACAATATAGTTTTAAAGAGAATTGGTGCCGGTTATTTACAAATAATTTTAAATCTTAGGGATAGTACTAGTGACAATTGTAGACCCATCCCAATAGACATATAAATATGATTTAGGGTGTTTTCAACATTAGAACATGGGGAGGCATATCACATAGTATTGGATGCTAGCATTGAAAACATGTTTGAAGCTACTTGTGAAACACTGGAATTGTTGATCAACTCCTTTCATTTTTTCAGATAATACCTTTGTAAAATTTACCCAGAATAGGTGCTTAAGTTGTTGGTTAGAGTGGTTTCCTTACAACAATGCATTCCAAACTTCTTGTGGAGGAAATTTATCCTAGGACACAACAACCATAGACACATTTCTTCAATTTATGTCCATACCTTTTTTCTTTGAAAGACATTATTCAAAAGGAAAACACAACCAAGTTGGAAAATATGCCAACAACCTTATTCAAGGGACCATCCTTCAGATTTTGGGCTAGTTAGAGGATTTGGTTACTTCAACATGTGCCTAGAAAGAGAATGCTACATAAATTATGCTTTCCTTTTATTTTATAATTGGTTTTCAATGGTCCAAATCGAAGGAAGTATTTCTAACTCCATCCTATACGTGCTTATCCACATGAGTTCTCTGTTAGAGGGACATCCAAAATTTGAAAGGATGAATGATTTCCTTTTGAAGAAGAAGAATATAAATCTTTTATATGTCAGAGAGTAGAAGCATACTACTTTTCAAGGTTTTTGAGAAAAATACAACCCTGAAATATTTAGGATACAAATCCCTATGAAGACTTGGTTTCAACCAACAGGAAGAATAATCCCTCACCCAATTACCAACAACTTTGAACTCAAGATCTATAAGAAGGGGACCATCAATAGTAAAACTTCACCATCCAAAATAAACTATGACTCGACGAAATTAGTTAATACTTCAACAAAGGAATCATAACAAAAGACAAAGCATGGTACCAAATTATCACCAAAACAACAATGAAGGAGGATGACAAAACCTAGACTTATCCCTTCCAAGTTATCAATTTATCCTTCAATGGATTAATATTCAAAGGTCCGTAGAGGACTTGAACCTTTTGCCATTGATCCTTATGCATAAAAATATTTGCATCTTGAATTTTTTTATCAAGCCACCATTCAAAATCAAATATTCTAGGCTACATGGGATTTTTTCCCATGTATCACTATTGATTTAAAAAAGATACAAATCCAAAAAAAATGTCTTAATGTTTGTTGTTACATTACTAATATATTATACTTTTAAATCAACTAAGAAACTAGGTACTTTACCATTGTAATTCATTACGAAATATGAGTCAAAATCAAGAAGAGAGGTAAGAGAGAGATAGAGAGATTTTGTTGGGATTTTTGCCAATCAATCACTAATATCAATTTGTGACAATGAAATAATAAAATATGTGCATTTATATTTACTTATATCTAATTAATCCACTGACCTGGCTCAATGACCAAGATGCGTGTGTGTTTATTTTACTGAAGTGTATAAAATGGGAGGTTCGTAAGGTCTGCCTTGAATTTTTCTAGTCTATCATTGTTGTTTGAATCATTAATTACAATATATTTACAAGGATCTTGTATTCATTTTTTCGTTTTGTTGATGTAAAAAATTAGTGATCCAATCTTGGGGAAAAGCAATCAATGATCCAATCAACTAGGTATAGTAATTCAATTAACTAGGTCTTGTAATTATTCACAAGTAATTTTGTCTTCCATCGATGGGATTATAGGACCCAGATGGTTTTAAAATTTGATTTCTGTGATTTTATCCCCTCAACATTTGTTCATCCTCAAGACACTCAACTGCTCAGTAGGATGGAGATAAGCACACCATTCCGATCATTAGTTAATGCAAACCATTCCTTTTCTCATTTTACACTTTTGCAACATATGAAAAAAATAAAATATTGGGTTGTTGAAATTCCTGATCATTTCAACAATCAACAGATAAATTCATTAAGATGAGCACTCGAAGTAATTTCCAGTGCAGACTATTAAGCTTTAGTTTTAAGGAAGTGTCAAAAAATTGACCACATTTTGCATGACCCTCGAGAGCTACTTTGAGAGTCTTATTTTCGTAGCATATTACCAATATCTTCTTTAAACAATCAGACATAACAGACAAATGTGAGGTGGTCTCCAGTCAAATTTTGGGCTTAACAGATCCATTAACAAATTACTATAAGAAGATAGGCCAAACTCTCATTTTCTTTGTCTAGATTTAACTCTCAAAGTAGTTACATATGTCTACTTGGGAAATTTCAGTTTCAAGAAAATTCAACCGTGATTTTGAGTAGAATATATCAAATTAGGCCCTGTTAGAGACATCAGGTTAATATACATCATAAGAAGCACACCGGATGGGAAACATCACTAGAAATGTGCCAAATTATACATTGTTGCATGAATCTGTATAAAGTGTTTTTCAACTTTAAATAAAGTTCTTTAAACATAGTCTTAGCTTGAATACCTATAATAGTGTCGGGTTTAGGTGAAACTTAAAAAAAAAAATTCATCTTCCTGCTCTATTTCTGAGAATAAACTTAAAGTTTTAATATTTAACAACAATTCTAAACAAAACTATCACCCTAGAGATGATTCTTTTAGCTAATTCACATAATTTTTATGCAATTCTTAAATATTTGGGGTTCAAATATCCTGCCAAAAAAGGAAGAAAGAAAACATGCATATTGTGTATTACCAATTTCACTGCCTAATATTAATATAAATTGGAGCGTTATTAGCCTAATCGATAACATTTAACATCCAAGTTTAAATACTTGGTTACAAAATGTAAAAAATACTAGAAGAGAACAATTTTTTTCCAAACACACCGTAGTCGATTTACCGTCATCATAGTTTGCCAAATATCATTGTGTTTAAGCGGGAGAGAGTTCTAAAGAAATTTTTGAACAAAGTGGTACCTACCTGTGTTGAATGTGAACATGGGAGACGACATCGTGGGGGGTCCGGTCAGACTCCTTCTTGGGTTGCTGTAATAAGGGATAGGAGAAAGTGAATAAGGGAGAGGGCCATTGTAACAAGGACATGAACAAGGGAGAGGTCATTGGGTGCGAGTGTTGCTACAACAAAATATATGGCGTGGGCAGGGAGGGGTTTTGGAAATTTGAAAAGGAGGGGGAGGTGGCAGATGGTGTTAATGCGAGGGAGTGCTTGGTGATCCATAATGCAGCCGAGGTTGTCACACCCCCGAGTTAGAGTCGCGTATGACTGAGTGGTGGTGAGTATGCCTTCGTGTGGTTGGTGCCCAACTTGGGTATGTGCGACGGATCTCTGTGACGGGTGTGCCATGTTGGGGAGAAGCCACCTTTGGGTGAGTCGTGTAGGAGAGTCGTGTAGCGGGCAAGAAGCATGCATAGTCGTGTAGCGGCGGGCAAGAGTCGTGTAGATGGTAAACACAACGAGCGATACTGGGCAGGCGTGCGCCCATAGCAGGAAAATGTGTTGATGGCGTTGCGCAGAATCGTGTTGAAGAGCACGTGTAGATGAGTACACCAGTGTAGTGGTTGGGCGAACTGGGAATAACGGGCGCAAGTGGCCAAGCCAACCTGGGCAACCTGAGTGACTAGAGTGACCCATGGGTCAACGCTTAGCGGTGGACACCATGTGCGAAAAACGAGTTTATACCATGGAGTTGGCTGAGTTTTATTATGGTAGGGCGACATGTTGTAGAGTGACCAGGATGACCTACACTTGGGCAAAGGGTCATGTTTAATGGCCATATGGTACCACAAACATAGCATATATATTGGTGGTTTCATGGAAGTTCTAAGGCATCATCAAATTCACATGTTTGGAGTTCACTTTTAGATCTCAATGCAAGGAAGAAGGAATATGTCGAGCATGGAGAATGAGTTTATGAGCCAGTAGGGTGGGCGGACGAACATGTCGGATGAAACATTGGGTGAAGGAGCGTGCAGGAAGTGACCCTACTAAACGGACGCGTGTAGAACAGTGTAACAATAGACTAGGCACAAGCACATGAAAACAGTGACCCGACAGGTCATCTCGTGCGATGCATTCAGGGGAAAAGGTGCAGACATGTCAGAGTTGGGAATTACTTGTGTAAAGAGTGGCCCGAGTGACTCGGCTGCACAACAACAGATCATGAAAGGTAGAACACGTGCAGGTCATGACCTTGGTGACCTAAGTTGCACAAACTTTTGGCAGACTTCACAATTTTCATTTTGGAGGTAAATTTTGGGTTTCTAGCAGATGGAATTGTTGTTGGGAGGCATTTTTTCCTGGCTCAAAAAATAACTGTTGGACTGAATCGATAAGGTGTGCAGGTGGTTGCAAGGACTTGGGAACACTTGTATAATTATTGAAAAATTGTACATTGTTGAACTATTATATATTATTGGGAAGAATTTTTGGGAGTTTCCCCTCCCAAGTATGTATGGGCATACTTATGTGATGTTGTAAAATGTTTAATTGTTGAAAGATTAAATATTAAAGATTAGTGTTATTCCGTTGCATTTTTAAAGAACACTTGATTCGAAATTGGGTAATTGTTGAAGATAGGCGCATTGTATGCACTTGAGTATTGCTAAAAAGTATAAGTGTAGTAGTGTTGCACCCGCTATACGTGGTTGAAAGAGCACCACAAGTATAGGGCCATGATAGAGTTGGTTCAAGTCACGTTTTGCAGAGAATGGGCTTTACAGGGATTTGGAGTTTTGAAGATTGGCAGAAAGACACCAAGGGGTCGAGTCAAGTCGAACAATTTCCATCAACAGAATTGTGAGATATTGAAGAGATATTGATAGAATTGGAGAAAGAGTTTCGTGCGACGAGACATAATCTTCTTGCATTGGTTAGGAAGGGATATCTGACACGCACAAGGTTGAATTATATCGAATTGTGAGAAAAGTAGATTGTTTCAAAGCAGGTAAAATGAAAATTAAGGAAGAGAAAGGCATGATTCAGGAGAAGCAAGTCGAGCTTACAAGGAATATTGAAAAAATGAAGCACGGTGAGATGGAGCTCACTATGGTTGGACCGAAGGATGTAACAGATGTAAAAACGAAAGAGGAAGAACTTGGGATTATTGAACTAGCCCAAGTTGAACTAGATTCATGCACATTGCAGACATTGACAATGGATGAACCTCATGAATATGTTTCAGATGTGACAATGATCGAGGAGAAACTTGATGACCAAGTTGGACTAGGATCAGACACAATGCAGACATTGATGAAGGAGGAAACTCACTTGGAGAGACCTCATGAAGATGTAATTTTTGATATGACTTGTGTTTCATTGGAGCTTTTGGAGGATGGATCATATGCAAGGATGAGAAAAGGAATAAGTTCTTTACTGATTCCATGGATGATATCTCCTTGGATGACTATGATGAGACCTTGTGCATTGGAGAGGGAAGGAGCAATGGTTGTTGTAGGACTTGTTAGGGAAATTTGTGACCTTGTGCTAAAAGGTTCAAATGCTTGTGACAAGGGTGGAACTTGATGAGACTTGTGATGATGGGTGATGCTTAGCCATATGGAGAATTGGCTAAGTTCCAGGCATGACTCATGGACTAATTGGAGGAAGGGTATACTATTTGGGTGGACTTCTTCATGGTTCGAACCAAGAAGGAAATATTTGAAGTTGGTGGACCTTTAGTGGGGGAGGCAGTAGAGAAGGAAGGATGTGTGATGACATATGAAGGTAGGGGTGGTTGAGGGCACTTAGCTATATGACTAGAGTTGTGTTGAGTCTACTTTGATAGACACATGGACAACCAAAGTCATGGATATCAACATGAGATAATGGAAGACATTATGCAGGTGAAATTATGGAGATGCCACTTATGACAATCACAGAGGAGTGTCAAAGCAGGGATGTTGAGCAAGATGGGTTAGTTAGTGCGACATGGAGACATTTTATAGATACACTGATGGGGATGTTGTTCACATTTGGACAACAAGGCCTTGGTTGGATGGGTATCCTATAAGGACATCCATATGACATGCAGGGCAAGAATAACTTGCGATGACATTCATGGCTTGTCAAGTATGCATGTCAAAGCATTGGATGGAGATTATGCATAGGAGTTCATGATGATTTGGATATGGTTGAATGCATTGGAGACTTCATATTATAGTGGTATTGGAGTATCTGATTCATTGATGAGCTGAGAACACTTTTGAGTTCGATGGAGTTGTGGTGATGAAGCTGCCTTGGTGAGGTACACTTGGGCATGGGTTGAGTCTTCTTGACTTAGCCACACTTTTGATCGAAATGGTGGCTAACTGATATAGGATCATGGGTAACACATGGATGGATAATGAGGCAAGGTTAGACTTGTACTTTGATGGATTTGATAGAGGGAATATTTCAAATAAGATGGAGATTGCCTCATGTACCTAGATATTGAACATTGAGCATTGGATTGATGGGAGGAATTCTTGCCTCGTTTGAGGAGGACCTCTCACACATGGATCATGATGCTTGGATTTATGCGACTGATTTTTCAATACATGGACATTAGCATCATGAGTAGCATATTATAGATGGATGAGGACTACTTCATGGAAATGGATATGGCTTGTTTGATACTTGATGGATAACATGTTGCAGATGAAATGGATGATACTTCATGGCCTTGGACATGGCTTACTTTGCATTTTTATGGGATGGATTCTTGATCGAGTTGATCAAGTGGAGATTGTGACAAATGTTGTTGATGATTATGGATTAAGGAGATGTTCCTATGGACACTTTTATGGAGTCATGAACCTTGGTGGTTTGTGCGAAGATGGAGCAGAGTTGGGTAGTATGGACATTTTGGAGAGGTTGGAGCTATCGAAACTTTGTGATGATGATGATGGAGTTGTCGAGGAAGACAACCTTATTTAGAGTGGGGGAGGATTTCAGACCATCGAGTTAGAGTCATGTACGACCGAGTGGTGGCGGACGAGCCTTGGCGTGATGGGTGCCCAACTCAGGTATGTGTGATGGCGATGTGCCACAATCGCATTGTGTTAGCAAGCACCCACCCTTGGTCGATTCATGTAGCGGTAGGTAAGAGTTGTGCAGATGGTAAACAAGACGAGAAGTGTAGGACGGGCGCGTGCCCATAACGGGCGCACATGTTAAGGGCGTCGGGAAGAGTCATGTTGGAAAGTGCATGCAGATGAGGACATTGGTGTAGCGGTTGGGCGAGTTGGGCACAACGGGTGCAAGTGGCCGTGCCGACCTGGGTGACTCGAGTGACCTGAACGACCCACAAATTAGCACTTGGCGACAGACACCATGTGCAATGGACGAGTTTATACCATGTAGTTTGCCAAGTTTTATTAAGGCAGGGAAAGATGTTGTGGAGTGACTGGGCTGACCTACACTTGGAAAAAGGGTCACGTTTAATGGCCAAAAAAGACCACAAACATAGCATATATATTGGCGTTTTGGTGGAATCTCTAAGGCATCATTGAATTCACAAGTTTGGAGTTCTCTTCTAGATCGTAGTGCGAAGAAAAAGGAACATGCCGAGCATGGAAAATGAGTTTATGAGCCCGCAAGGCACGCGTACAAATAGGTTGGCCGGAAAGTTGGGCGAAGACGCATGCAAGAAGTGACCCTACTAAAATGATGCTTGTAGAACAGTGTAACGGTAGATTCAGAGGAGGTGCGTGCAGACAGTGACCCGGCGGGTCATCTCATGCGGTCTGTTCAGGGGAAAAGTTTCGGACAAGTCGGATTTGGGTGCAGCTCGTGAGATAAGCTATCAACACCCTAGCTATTTTATTTCCATTATGTCTATAAGCATATTTTAGTCATTTTATTTTAATGAAATGAAGTTTTATTTTTGTTGCATCTCTGTGTTTATGCCTATTTCTCTATTTTATTTTGTTCCTGCATAAATCCAGATCAGTGGTATCAGAGCAATATGTTCTTTCTCTATTTTTCTTTGCATGTGCCTAAGGAGGTCAAGGTATAAGGAGTTAGGGCTCAATCTAGTTGAACCCTTGCAAGATCAGCCACACAAACCCTGATGACCTCCCATGGAGGAAGAAAAGAGAGACAGGGGAGCAGGAGATCCTATCAAAATATTGCTTGAGGAGGCCCTCAAGAAACAGAGGAACATGATGATGGATAAATTTGCATAGATCCTTCAATGGCTAGGGTGGGTACATGCCTCTTATCTGTGTTACAATGAGGCTTGAAGGCCTCTTTATTTTTTAGAAACAATGGAAAACCCTAAACATCCAAAAACCTAACCCTAAAAGATGAAGCGCCAAAATTATGGGCCCCGTTTGGGTAAATTGGTACATAAATATTCCCGGGGACGTAAATTTGGCATATTATCTTCGTTTGATCTGCTCAATACCTCGTTAGAAATATCTAGCTAAGGACTAAAAATTTCTATGTGAGCACCATCAAAGGAACTTCCATGTTGCTCCCGATTTTCCAAAAAACCGTCGTTTAGGGCCTCAAAACAACCCCGGAAGTTCAAGCCCCAAAAAAATGCTAGAAATAGTAAGCTATGTTGAAACTACAAAAATTAAAGAACCAATTGTGGGGGTCTAAATGGAATAGGTGGGTTGCCACCAATATCCACTTGGATTATTAATGGCTTTTCCTTTTTCGATAAAGCCAAATTTTGTGTATGGTATTTTGCTGATATGGAAATATTCCTTATATGTACATGATGAGACTTTGAGGCTATCATGGCCTCCCAATAAGAGCACATGTCCCCAAGTAGGAGCCTGATGTTAAGCACCATTTTGTATAAATATTGTACATATGATCTTCACCATATTTTTCAAAAAAATTCCAAGATGATGTGGTTTGAAATTTGGTAGAATTTGGCATCATGGATTGTTGGTCTTGAGTGGTTAAATTTATTTCTGATGCCTCAAAAATAGATACTATTGATGAATAATCCTACAATATAGTTTTAAAGAGAACTGGTGCCAGTTATTTACCAATAATTTTCAATCTTAGGGATAGTACTGGTGACAATTGTATACCCATCCCAATAGTCATATAAATATGATTTAGGGTGATTTCAACATTAGGACATGGGGAGGCATATCACATAGTCTTGGATGCTAGCATTGAAAACATGTTTGAAGATACTTGTGAAACACTGGAATTGTTGATCAACTCCTTTCATTTTTTTCAGATAATACCTTTGTAAATTTTCTCAGAATAGGTGCTCAAGATGTTGGTTAGAGTAGAAGATATCAAATTAGGCCCTGTTAGAGACATTGGGTTAATATACTTCATAAGAAGCACACTAGATGAGTAACATCACTAGCAATGTGGAAAATTATACCATGTTGCATAAATCTGTATAAAGTTTTTTTCAACTTTAAAGAAACTTCATTAAACATAGTCTTAGCTTGAATATCTATAATAGTGTCAGGTTAAGGTGAAACTTTAAAAAAAAAAATTTCATCTTCTTGCTCTATTTATGAGAATAAACTTAAAGTTTTACTATTTAACAATATTTCTAAACAAAAATATCACCCTAGAGATGATTCGTTCAGCTAATTCATAGAATTTTTATGCAGTTCTTAAATATTCGGGGTTCAAATATCCTGCCAAAAAAGGAAGAAAGAAAACATGCATATTGTTAATTACCAATTTCACCACCTGAGATTAATATAACTTGGAACATTATTAGCCTAATCGATAACATTTAACATCCAACTTTAAATACTTGGTTACAAAATGAAAAAATACTAGAAGAGAACAATTTTTTTTCCAAACATACCGTAGTCAATTCACCGTCATCACCGTTTGCCAAATATCATTGTGTTTAAGTGGGAGAGTGTTCTAAAGAAAAATTTGAACAAAGTCGTACCTACCTGTGTTGAACATGAACATTGGAGACAACGTCATGGGTGGGTCCAGTTAGATTCCTTCTTGGGTTGCTGTAACAAGGGATAGGGGAACGTGAATAAGGGAGAGGATTGTTGTAACAAGGATGTGAATAGGGGAGAGGTCGTTGGGTGCGAGTGTTGCTACAAAAAAATATATGGCGTGGGCAGGGAGGGGTTTTGGAAATTTGAATAAGAGGGGGAGGTGGCAGACAAATTTAATGCGAGGGAGTGGTTGGTTATCCATAATGCAACCGAGGTTGTCATGCCCCTAAGTTAGAGTCATGTATGACCGAGTGGTGGTGAGCACGCCTTCGTGCAGTGGGAACCCAACTTAGGTATGTGCAATGGATATATGTGACGGGCATGCCATGTTGGTGAGCGCCCACCCTTGGGTGAGTCGTGTAGCGGTGGTCGAGAGTAGTGTAGATGATAAACGTGACGAGAAATGCTGGGCAGGCGCACGCCCATAACATGAAAACGTGTTGATGGTGTTGCGCAGAATCGTGTTGAAGAGCGTGTGTAGATGAGTACACCAGTGTAGCGGTTGGGCAAGCTGGGCACAACGGGCACGGGTGGCCAAGCCGACCCAGGCGACCTGAGTGACTAGAGTGACCCATGGGTCAACACTTGGCGATGGACACCATGTGCGATGAATGAGTTTATACCATGGAGTTGGCCAAATTTTATTATGGTAGGGCGACGTGTTGTGGAGTGACCGAGATGACCTACACTTAGGCGAAGGGTCGCATTTAATGGCCGAACGGGACCACAAACATAGAATATATATTTGTGGTTTGGTGGAAGTTCTAAGGCATCATCAAGTTCACAAGTTTGGATTTCACTTTTAGATCTCAATGCGAGGAAGAAGGAATAGGCCGAGCATGGAGAATGAGTTTATGAGCCCGTAGGGCAGACGGACAAACATGTCGGACGAAACATTGGGTGAAGGATCATGCAAGAAGTGACCCTGCTGAATGGACACATGTAGAACAATGTAACAATAGACTAGGCGGAAGCGCATGCAAACAATGACCCGACGGGTCATCTCGTGCAGCGTGTTCAAGGGAAAAGGTGCATACAGGTCAGAGTTGGGCATGACTCATGCAACGAGTGGCCCGAGTGACCCGACTACATAACAATGGATCGAGACAGTCAGAACACGTGCAGGTCATGACCCTGGTGACCTAGGTTGCATGAAATTTTGGCAGACTTCACAATTTGTATTTTGGAGGTAAATTTGGGTTTCCAACAGATTGAATTTTTGTTGGGAGGCATTATTTCCCAGCTCAAAACATAAGTGTTGGACTGAATCGGCAAGGTGTGCGGGTGGTTGCACAGACTTGGGAATACTTGTATAATTATTGTAAAATTGTACGTTGTTGAACTGTTATATATTATTGGGAAGAATTTTTGGGAGTTGCCCCTCCCAAGTATGTATGGGCATACTTATGTGATGTTTTAAAATGTTTAACTGCTGAAAGATTAAATATTGAAGATTAATGTTATTCCGCTGCATTTTTAAATAGCACTTGATTGGAAATTGGCTAATTGTTGAAGATACGCATAGTCTATGCACTTGAGTATTGCTAAAAAGAAAAAGTGTAGTAGTGTCGCACCAGCTATACATGGTTGAAAGAGCACCACAAGTATAGGGCCATGATAGAGCTGGTTTAGGTCCCATTTTGTAGAGAATGGGATTTATAGGGATTTGGAGTTTTGAAGATTGGCAAAAAGACACCAAGGGGCTGAGTCAAGTCGAACAAATTCCATCAAAAAAATTGCGAGATATTGAAGAGACGTTGATAGAATTGGAGAAAGAGTTTCGTGCGATGAGACAGACTCCTCTTGCATTGGTTAAGGAAGGGATATCTGACACACATAGGGTTGAATTCTATTGACTTGTGAGGAAAGTAGATTGTTTTGAAGCAGGTATAATGAAAATTAAGGAAGATAAAGGCATGATTCGGGAGAAGCAAGTCGAGATTACAAGGAATATTGAAAAAATGAAGCACAATGAAATGGAGCTCACTATGGTCGAACCGAAGGATTTAACAGATGTAAAAACGAAACAGGAAGAACTTGGGATAATTGAACTAGCCCAAGTTGTGACTAGATTCATGCACATTACAGACATTGACAATGGATGAACCTCATGAATATGTTGCAGATGTGACAATGATCGAGGAGAAACTTGATGACCAAGTTGGACCGGGATCAAACACATTGCAGACATTGATGAAGGAGGACAGTCACTTGGAGAGACCTCATGAAGATGTAAGTTTTGATATGACTTTTGTTTCATTGGAACTTTTGGAGAATGGATCATATACAGGGATGAGCAAAGGGATAACTTCTTTGTTGATTCCATGGATGATCTCTCCTTGGATGACTATGATGAGACTTCTTGCATTGGAGAGGCAAGGAGCATTGGTTTTTGCAGGACTTGTTAGGGAAATTTGTGACCTCGTGTTAGAAGGTTCAAATGCCTATGACAAGCGTGGAACTTGATGAGACTTGTGATTATGGGTGGTGCTTAGCCATATGGAGAATTGGTTAAGTTCCAGGCATGACTCATGGACTGATTGGAGGAAGAGCATACTATTTGGGTGGACTTCTTCATGGCTCCAACCAAGAAGGAAATCTTGGAAGTTGGTGGACCTTTAATGGGGGAGGCAACAGAGAAGGAAGGACCTGTGATGACATATGAAGGTAGGAGTGATTGAGTGTCTTATTCATTGATAAGCTGAGAACACTTTGGAGTTCGATGGAGCTGCAGCAATGGAGCTGCCTTGGTGAGCTACACTTTGGCATGGGTTGATTCTTCTTGACTTAGCCACACTTTTGATCGACTTGGTGGCTAACTGATCTAGGATCATGGGAAGCGCATGGATGGATAATGAGGCAAGGTTAGACTTGTCCCTTTGATGGATTTAATAGATGGCATATTGCAAATAAGATGGAGATTGCTTCATGGACCTCGATATGGCACATTGAGCATTGGATTGATGGGAGGAATTCTTGACTCATTTGAGGAGGACCTCTCACAAATGGATCATGATGCTTGGATGTATGCGATTGATTTTGCAATACATGGACATTAGCATTATGAGTAACATATTACATATGGATGAGGACTACTTCATGGACATGGATATGGCTTGTTTGATACTTGATGGACAACATGTTGTGGATGAGATGGAGGATACTTCAAGGCCCTGTACATGGCTTACTTTACATTTGGATGGGATGGATTCTTGATCGAGTTGATCGAGTGAAGATTGCGACGGATTTTGTTGATGATCGTGGATTAAGGAGATGTTCCCATAGACACTTTTATGGAGTCATGAACCTTGGTGGTTTGTGCGAAGATGGAGCAGAGTTGGGTAGTATGGAAATTTTGGAGAGGTTGGATCTATCGACACTTTGCAATGATGATGATGGAGTTGTCGAGGGCAACAACCTTATTTAGAGTGGGGGAGGATATCACACCCCCAATTTAGAGTCGTGTAAAACCGAGTGGTGGCAGGCGAGCCTTGGCGCAACATGCACCCAACTTGGGTATGTGTGATGACGATGTGCCATGGTCGTGCCATGTTGGAAAGCACCCATCCTTGGGCGAGTCGTGTAGCAGCAGGTGAGAGTCGTGCAGACAGTAAATGAGACAGGCAGCGTAGGGGCGGGCGCGCACCCATAACGAGCACACGTGTTAAGGGCGTCGAGAAGAGTTGTGTTGGAGAGCGCGTGCAGATGAGGACGTTGGTGTAGTGGTTGGGTGAGCTGGGAACAATGGGCGTCGGTGGTCGTGCCGACCCGGGTGACCCAAGTGACCCGAATGACCCACGAGTCAGCACTTGGCGACAGATACCATGTGTGATGAACGAGTTTATACCATGGAGTTGCCCAAGTTTTATTAAGGCAGGGCGACGTGTTGTGGAGTGACTGGGTCGACCTACACTTGGGCGTAGGGTCATGTTTAATGGCCAAACGGGACCATAAACATAAAATATATATTGGTGTTCTGGTGGAAGTTCTAAGGCATCATCGAATTCACAAGTTTGGAGTTCACTTCTAGATCGCAATGCGAAGAAGAAGGAACATGTAGAGCGTGGAGAATGAGTTTATGAACCCGCAAGGTGCACGTACAAATATGTCGGACAGGAAGCTGGGCGAAGACGCGTGTAGGAAGTGACCCTACTAAACTAATGCCTATAGAACAATGTAACGGCAGACTGGGAGGAGGCGCGTGCAGACAGTGACCCGGCGGGTCAGCTCATGTGGCCTGTTCAGGGGAAAAGTTCCAGACAGGTCAGATTTGGGCGCAAATCATGCAGTGAGTGACCCAAGTGACCCAGTTGCATGATAGCAGATCAGGACGGGAAGAACACGTGCAGGTCATGACCCTAGTGAACTAGACTGCACAAACTTTTGGTAGACTTCAGAATTTGTATTTTGGATGTAAAATTGGGGTTTCCAGCAGATTGAAGTGTTGTTGGGAGGCATTATTTCCCATCTCAAAACATAAGTGTTGGACTAAATTGGCAAGGTGTGCAAGTGGTTGCACGGACTTGGGAAGACATGTATAATTATTTTAAAATTTTACATTGTTGAACTGTTATATATTATTGGGGATACTTTTTGAGAGTTGCCCCTCCCAAGTATGTATGGGCATACTTTTTTGATGTTATAAAATGTTTAAATGTTGAAAGGTTAAATATTGAATATTAATGTTATTCTGGTGCATTGTTAAAAAACAGTTGTTTGGAAACTTGGTAAGTGTTGAAGATAGGCGTAGTCTATACACTTGATTATTGCTAAAAAGAAAAAGTGTAGTAGTGCCACACCCATTATACTTGGTTGAAAGAGCACCACAAGTATAAGGGAGTGACAAAGGTGTTTCGAGGTGGAACGAAAGTCGGATTGAGTGCGGTAGCCGCTTTTCTGTATTTCATCACACTAAATACGACTCTGCCAATAACGGCTATCAGAACCATCCTCTGTGAACCCAAGCGAAATAAAATTGTATAAAACGGTCACACGACAAATCCTCTGTTAAATAAATGTTGGAAATAATAAATTCCCCTGCTGCTGACCCTGTGCAGAGAAAGAGGAGTACAGCAGGGCCAACAAGCTTGCATGCATGGAATTGTGCATTCAAGATGGATATAAATGAAACAGGGGAGGATTTATTGCTTTCAGCCGCAACCATAACTCTGCTGCTAAAGAAGTGATGTTTTCTGTGGCTTCTTGACCACGCATCAGACAACAACAATAACAGTCTTATCGGTTTATAAAGCCACCATACCGAGTCTTAAACTTTCAACCACCGCACCACCTTATCCATTCACCAACCGCAATGTTCTGTCTTGAAGCTTTTGATGTGGTCACGAAGTTCTTTTAAAATGATTTGAAGTCCTTTCGTCGCATCTCGCAGTGTTGTTTAATCCATAATCCGCAAGCCGTTGTGTTTATTACCGATGCGATGCGAAGTTCTGAGGTTCGGTTGCGATGCGATGTTGCGATATCGCACATCGCATATATATATATATATATATATATATATATATATATATATATATATATGCGCCCCTCCGCAAATGTTAAAGCCGTCGATGTACTTGATCGTGATGCATTACCGCATATCGCATGCACTACATATAAAGTCCTCCACTATGTGATGTTCCGAAAGCCCATCTACGATTCGATGATGCGATCTCCGCTGTAGGCTCCACCGCACATCACGCATATATATGTTTTTTTTTCCATTGCGCACATATGTATTTTTTTATCGCCAAGACCACCTTTTGCTTGCGATGCGATGTAGCGACATCACTCGTTGCTCATCGAAAGCGCATGACTTATATACACCACTTGAACTGCTCGCAGCCCGTGATGTGATTTGCGATGTGGGCTCCACTCGCAATCACGCATAAATGTTTCTATTACATATTTCATGATTGTCGCGACAAAAGTTTTTTTTTCTTGGTTTATGAATATATATGCGGCCAACGTATTTTCATGTTTTTTTTTGTTTTAATATTATTATCGCGGCATATATAATGCCAAAAATAAAAAAGGCACAGTTAACATAGATAGAGAGGCAGAGACGATATCTTTTGTAATTTTGTAAAATGCCCGCAGGCGAAAACAGAGTGTGACTCTGTGAAAAAAGGATAGAGTGTTGTAAGCACCACCGCAAGTCTATTTCCTGTGTAGAGACAGAGAAGTCTGTAAGGCGTTGTGTCTATAACAGCCTTGAATGTTTCCTTTGTAAATCCATAACTATGTTCTGAGAAGATCTCTCCCATTTTGTAACATTTTTTTTTTATATAAATGAAATAGTTTCAGCTTGTGTTTGTCATCTCTGTCCAGTAGCAATGTTTTTTTTTAAATCTCTGTGTGGACGTAGAGGAGAACAGAGTGTTTTTCTCCCTATATTTTTCTGGAATTCTCATAAAATTCCAACATGGCATCGGAGCTTATCCAGGCTCTTTGAAGGTGTCAAAGAAGCTAAAGGAAGAAGGAGCTTGTTGCAGCAGTTCCCTAGTAGTTCTCCAGCAGGCTCAACAAAAGTCCAAGTCTAGGTATTTATCAAAACAAAGTTTTGTTTTTTGTGTTTAAAAGAGCAGTCCAGAGAAGTTTTCTTTTGAAGACAGAGTTTGGTCTCTTAGGCAAAGAGACAGCTTGTTTAAAAAAAAACACAGTCAAGTTTATTTCATATTTCAAAGTGTAAGCCATGGCTGGAGCCAGCACAAGTATGAGTATTGGAAATACTCAACTCCCACAATTTAATGGGAAGAACTATGACTATTGAGCCATTACTATGAGAGCCCTCTTTGCTTCTCAGGATTTATGGGAGTTTTTTGAAGATGGTTTTGATGAACTAACAGATGAGCAAGCCTTTAATGCCTTAACATAGGCAGAGAAGGATATGTTGAAGAGAAATAGGAAGAAGGACTCAAAAGTCCTCTTCTATCTCTATCAAGCAGTGCATGAGAGTGTGTTTCCAAGGATAGCAGCAACTAAGAGGTCCAAGGATGCATGGGAAACCCTCTAGACAACCTACCAAGGAATGGAGAAGGTGAAGACTACAAAAATTCAACTGATGAGAAGGGATTTTGAAATTATTGGCATGAAGGAGTTTGACACAATAGACTCATTCTTCACACAGTTGATTGGGTTGGTCACTCAAATGAGATCTCATGGAGATATAGTGGAAGAGAGAAGGATTGTGGAGAAAATATTGAGGAGCTTACCCTCAAGGTTTGATGTTATTGTCACAACCATTGAAGAAACAAAGGATCTCTCAAAGTTCACAGTTGATGAACTTCATGCATCACTTATGACTCATGAACAAATATTGGGAAGAATAGTAAACTCATCTTTGGAGCACGCCTTCAAAACCCAGATGCCTTTTGGAAGAGGAAGAGGTCAAGGCAGAGGAAGAGGAAGAGGCAGAAGCCAAAATAGAGGAGGAAGAAACAACCCTTCACATACTCATGGAAGGAGTAACAATCATAATCAAAGCCAAGGCCAAAGCAGTAGCCAGTAAGGTGGACAACATCATGTGCATGGACAAATGTATGACAAATCCCATGTCCAGTGTCATTATGGAAAAAAATATGGACATTATGCAAATGAGTGTAGGAAAAAGATAGATTGTGTTGTCAACCCTAGAGACAGCCTTGAGTTGTGAAAGACCAGTGCCTAGGACATCTTATATAGCAAGGAGCATATGATATAACAAAGATAGTTATCAGAACAAGGCTCTTTGGCTATTTCAACTTTAACAGGAAAGTTCAATATAAGTGGAACCAGAATACTCACAGACTCAACATAATGAAAGGAACACTGCAGAGGCAAGAAGTGAATCCTCAATATAAACGTATCAGACAACTCAAAGACATCTTTCCATAAGGAGGGCTGGATTCTAAAAATGCTTTACAGAGATTAAAAATCAGATGGCATATGTTGTGTAAGACATATAGAAGGAATACTAACCACTAATGAGATGAAATCCCTTAAACATATCTAAACATGAGATGGGCTTATGATAATAAGAATCCATACATTTCCATAGCTTTCAAAAATAACATCCCATAGCATTTAATATAGAAGAAACGTGGATGAAGTGGGAAAATGAAACAACATATCATGAATGAGCCATATTTAAAGCGCTAGATAGGTTTAGCATAAGTAACAATTGTGATAAATTCATACCAGAACCAGTGAGCCACTCGCATTCCAGAGCATGATACAAGAGGAATGGAAATAGTGAAATGAACAGCTAAACTATATCACATAAGACAGAGTTACATACTATAAAGCATCAAGACCAGAATCCTCATTAAAGATAAAACTCCTTATCATTGAGACCCAACGGGCTCTTCACATTTATATTAAAGCTTTAACAAAATGCCTACAAAAACTCTTTCACAGCAATTTCTTTAGAAAATCTGGAACCTGTTTTTCTCTTTATTTGGTGCTTATATAGAAGCCTTAGAAACATAAGCGAGAAGATATTTTTGGGAAAAATATCTTTCTCGCGTGCTTGTAATCAGTTTGAGGTCTCCATCAAAAATAACCAAAATTCATGATGAGGAATAGGGGCATCTCATCATTGACAGTTAGGCTCACGGCCGTTTTAAACAAAAATATTAAACAACAATTTTGACAGAAAGTAAAATGCAGGAGTGGAATGTGAATTCCACTCGAAAATTAAAAGTAACAAACTAAAGTGAAAATAAAAGGCCACTAGGGCTGAATCATGAGTTGACAATATTCATTGACGAGATGGAGTAGAGGCGGTCGCTGACACAGGTGGTGGAATGTTGGCTAATGAGCTGGCGACCAGGATGGCATACCGGGTGCATATCTGCTAACTATCTGCTGTAGGTTCGGGCATTGCTACGAATCCTTCCACCTTGATATAAGCTTCGGTGAGGTCGTCGAAACTTACATTGGTGGGGATTTCATGCTTTACCAGATGGAGGAGACCAAATTCTTGGTGGAGCGATGAAACAATGGTCTCAACTTTTAACCGGGTGGTTTTATCTGAAAGTATATCTGTCCGATCCATCTCTTCCTGGAGACGTGCTTCGTACCCTGATAATGACTGTAACACGGTAGGAGTGGTGGGATCCCAGCATGACGGCCGGGGGGGGCGATTAGGTATGAACCATCAGATCTCGAGAGATCAACGGTTTCAATCTAATCGCATCGGAGCAAAGTAGGGCTGGAACTCCGACGGAGAAATATGAATGAATAGGGTGATGCAATGAGGATCGTTGATCTAACTTGGATGGACGGTCATGACTGGATCGGCGGATCGCAATCAGGGAAGGTAGCGGGTGACACATTTGAAAGGTTGCAATTGCGATTGGTGCGGTGGTGTGATGGGCGCGATAGGACTTGCGTGGACCGTCAGATCCGTATATATCGACGGCAGGTATTACTCCCGTGCTCCACATACCATAACACCATCGCGTCGGAAAAATCGGGTTTGCAAAGGATTGCGCCCACACTGATTGTTCTGATTGCGATAAGCGCCCAGGGCTTAATCGCTTGGTGCTGGGCGCAGGGCATATGGGGAAGTGGTTTAAGGGGGCTGGATGAAAGGGGCTTAGCTTGTATATGTAAAATGAATGGTTTTTTGGCCTATTTTCAATGCATTTTAAGGCCAAAAAGGGGTAACGATAGAGAGGAAAAGGGGGTTATTAAGCCAAAAAAAGGGTATTTGTGAGGTTTAAAGGGGAAATAGGATGATTTTGAAGGGTAAGAAGGGAATGAGAAGGGGAGACAAGGGGATGAAAACAGAGGTTTAAAAGGTGTGAAATAGGGGGAAAAGAGGCTTTTTGGGCATTCTTCTTCACAAACAGAGAGGCTTCAAAACTGGGAACAGCAGTGAGGATTTACCAAAGGACAAAGGCACAAGGAAGCTTTCAAGGATGGTGTGTTTTCAGAGGAAATGTATTCCTTGAAGGCTAAAAAAAAAAAAACATTTTAGCCCCCCGGAATAGCACATGCGGAGACTCATTTCAACGTGCATAATATAAAGGCGAGCTGTATTATAATATTTTTCGTGTTAAACCTTTTATACCATACCTTCGCTTGTTTATTTCATGTTCGGAGCCTTTACGTCTTCCTCCCCTTTTTGGACATGTGCTTAGTTATTCAGCCACGTGACTTAGCTTAGCATCGTTTCTCTTCAGCCATTATTTAAACTTTTCACCATGAGTCATGACATTCGATACTTTGCTACTCAAGTTTATCTTTAAAAATGATTAATGTTAACCATATGATCAACATTGGCTCCACCTAGGGACGCCACGTTCATCCTTGGGCGTGTCGAGAACTTCGCAGACCACCTGTTAATCTTCTGTGTGGACACCACTCTTCAGCGCTTTTTATTTTTCTCTTCATGATTCATCATGACACACACATCATTCAAACAAAGATGAAAACAGAAAACTAATGTACAGTATGATACATCAGGCTCTCTCGGCCTAAATCAGAACTGGAAGTAAGGTTTGAGTAACTGACCGTTTACAGGGGCATTGAGCAAGTCTCCCTGTAAATTTTCCAACCTGAAAGTGTTGTTGCCCCCTTGTTCCACAATTTTAAAAGGGCCGAACCAGAGTGGGTCGAATTTACCATGTTTCCCCTTTTCAACTCTTCGAATATCCCATATGAGCACTAAATCCCCAACCTACAACATCCTGTCCTTGGCATGCTAATAAAAAAGGTCCTTCATCTCCTCTTGATATTCAGTTAGCCTCCGACTTACCTGGTTCTGTGTTTCTTCTAACTCCACCAGCTGATTGATTCTTCTGGTCACATCATCGGGTTCTTCTTAACTTTCTTGCATGAATCGAGCTACTGGTAAGGCTAACTATACAGGGAATACTGCTGAACTCCCATATACTAATTCATAAGGGGACTTCTGGTTGCTCTCTTGCTGGTAATCCTGTTGGCCCACAGAGCGAATTTCAACTGGGAATCCCAATTTTTTTTATTTTCGTTGATAGCCTTCTTCAGTGCCCTCACTAGGGTTTTATTTGAAGACTCTGCCAGGCCATTTCCTTGTGGGTAATAGGTCGTAGAGTGACCTAGCATAATGTTATACTACTGGCAAAAACTGACAAACTTTGCAGACTTAAAGGCCTGTGCATTGTCGGTCACTATCTTGGCAGGGCAGCCAAATCTGGATATGATATTTTCTTCCATAAATTTCATTACCACATCATCTGTTGCATTCCTTGTAGGTATGGCTTCCACCCACTTCATGAAATAATCTGTGGCAGTTAATATCCACTTATGCTGACCACTTGATGGAGGATGTATTTCACTGATAAAGTCAATTCCCCATTGCTAGAATGGTTCATCCACATGAACAGGGATCATGGGCAGAGGTGCCAACTTCTGTCTTTCAGCAAATCTTTGGCATTTCTCACAAGTTCTGACCCGGGAAAACACATCTCCAAAGAGTTTGGGCCAGAAGAAACCAGCTTTCAGGATTTTGTGAGCAGTGGCTCTCCAACTATAATGACCCCCATAGATTCCTTCATGAAATTCGGCCATTATACTCTCAACCTCATCTTCTGTGAGACACAAGAGCAGGATGCCTGAGGGATCTCGCCAGTACAGCTGGCCATTGGAAACTACGTACTTATGTGATCTCAACCTTAGTGTTTTGTATTTAGCTTTATCACAGCTAGGAGGGCAGCTGAGTGTTAGAAGATATTCCACTATCTCTTTGTACCACAGGCTGATGAGGTACTTCATATGTGTCTTCTGAGTAGCTATCTCTACTCCCTATTGCTCTTCTTTCTTCTCAGACTCCTCATTTGCTATCATGGACAGATTTATACCCAGAGCCTGACAGTTTGATTCGGACAAGATTTTGGCTAACCCTTGTCCCTTAACCAGTTTGGTAGGACGGATGTCTAGCTCATACTCTTGTATTTTAGAAATCCATTTCCCTCTTTTCCGTTCGCTATCTCCTTGGATAAGAATATCTTTTACAGCTATTGTAGGCATAAACGCAGTGATATGGGACTGCAAGACATACATGCAAAATGCTTTAAGAGACTTCACCAGGGCATATGCTTGCTTTTCTAATATGTTATATTTCAGCTCTGCATAACGGAGCACTTGACTGAAGAAAGCGATGGGCTTCTCATACCCTTCTTCATTTTTCTGCAATAAAACTCCTGCCACTGTATGAGGTGATGCAAATGAAAATATCATGAAATGTTTGGCATATTCTGGTCTAGCTAGCACAAGGGCTTCTGCAAAGGCATTTTTTTATCCTATAAAAGGCCTCTCGTGATTCCTGGGACCACTTTACCTTGTTATTTTTCTTCAGCATGTCAGTTATATGTCTAACTATCTCTATATAGTTAGGGATAAACCTCCTCAGAAAGTTAATGCGCCCTAGGAACACCTACACCTCCTTTTTATTTCTGGGGAGAGAAATGCCATTTATAACTTCTACTCTCTTAGGATCTATTTTAACCCCATCTTTGGTCACAATATGTCCCAAAATCTTACCCTCTTCTAATGCAAACAATGACTTCTGTGGATTGAGAGAGAGACCATACTTTCTGCACTTCTCGAAAGTTCTACGCAAGTGTTCAATGTGCTCTGCATCATCTTTTGAGAACACAGTGATATCATCCAGATATACTACCACAAACTTATCTTGCTCCCCAACAAAGGCAATGTCCACGGCCCTTTGAAAAGTGGCCCCTGCATTAATCAACCCAAAAGGCATCTTGGCATACATAAACGTACCCCATGGAGTGGTAAAGGCAGTATTCTTTCGATCTTCTAGTAGTACAGCCACCTGATTGTAACCAGAGAATCTGTCCATCATCGACATCCGAGAAGCTCCTACCACTTTCTGCAGGAAGTGATCCATCTTGGGCAGGGGATAATTATCCTTTAAGGATGCTCAGTTTAAATTTAGGAAATCCACACATAGCCTTATTTCTCCATTCTTTTTTCGGACAGGGACTAGGTTTGCTACCCACTCAGAATACCTCAATGGCACAATGATTTTGGCCTTCAACAGTTTCTTAATTTCTTTCTCAATGGAGGGAAGCAGCAGGGGATTTATCTATCTAAGCTTTTGTTTATGTGGCTTCGCATCTCTCTTCAGTGGAATTTTATGTTGCATGATGCTGATATCGAAGGTTTTTAAGTCCTGATAAGACCATGCAAACACATCTTTGTATGACTGGAATAATTTCTGGTAGAGCTCTTTATACTCCTCTGGGACTTTCTTGGATAACTTCACAATTTTGGGGTCAGCATCAGTACAAAGGTTAAGATCTTCCACCTGATTTTCCTCCACAAATTTGTTCGGATGAAATGGGACATTGTTCCCGTTAAACAACCTTTCTAAGGGCACTAGTCCTTGGGGTATAATGTTTCCTTTTAGTTGCAGAACTTTATGCCCAGCCACATTTTCTTCCCATTTATTTTCTGAAGTGTTTTCAGCCTCTTCTTCTTCACAAGCATCAATCTCCATGTTGGATAATTCCCCAACTGTTTCCAAGAATCTTTTCACTTGTTCTTCATCCTCAAACACCTGCCAATGCTTAATGTTATCTGGGATTGATGGTCGATAACGTACCTCGATTTTGTATCTTAAGAGAGGGCTTTGAGGTGGACGGAAAGTACTGGCAGCAACTGCAAGGGAGTCTGCCATCCTATTATGCTCCCGGGGCATGAACTGAATATTAAATGCGAAGAAAAAATTATCCACCAGGTCCCAAACTTCGTTCCTATAAGCCCTCAGCCTAGGATGTTTGGTTTGACACTGATTCTTGACTTGTCTAACCACTAGTTCCGAATCCCCAAAAACCTTTAAACTCTGTATGTTCATGCTCCTGGCTGTCTGTAACCCTAACATAAGTGCTTCATACTCGGCCACATTATTAGTGACTTCATACTCTAGCTTGAAAGACAATGGGACTCATTGGCCTGTAGGAGAAATCAATAATACTCCAACGCCATTACCTTCTCTGGAGTTTGCTCCATCAAAATGAAGTGTCCAGATTCCTGCTTCATGGCTCTCTATGGACTGCTCGGTCTTGATCTGGGAGAATGATGGTTCATGAGCATAATCTTGATCTTCTTCCAGCATCAAACATGAGAAATCTCCCTCCTTACTATATACTGGAGAATTAACTGAGTTGTTAGCCTTGGTAACCATTTTGACAAATCTACTTTCCCGGTACAACCTCCTCTTCTGGCCACCAAAAATCAGGATAGTAGCATAGGCCAAGTCCAACTTGATTGACCCAACAATTTTAGTCCCCCAAGACCTTGACAGCAACATGTCGAAGTGAGCTGGGATGTCATCCACCATGATGTCCATCACCACACTTTTTGCTGAGATTTGGGCCAAATTGACCACCAAATCCTTGATCATACCCAAGAATTTAACTCTTTTGGAATCAAATGAATAGAGGTCCTTGTATGGACGGGTGATTTGTAATCCTAGTTATTCCATGACTGATAGGGGCAATAGGTTATGGGAGGCTCCTGAATCTAACATACAGTTATGCAACAGCAGGTCATGAATTACTAAGGACACATAAAATGGGGGAGTAGAAGCATCTAATTCCTCAACATGTGGGCCAAATACAACCATGGGTATTTCTTCTTGAAGGTTCAGAATGTCTGGAATATGTGCTACTTCTGGGGGAAGCATAAAGGATGTGACCTGGGACTGATATGCAGGTTGCTTCAACAATTCGGTCAAGGGAACTAGGATTTTGACCTTCTCAAGCTCCTTTTGTAAACTGAAGACAGAGGAGGACGTATCTACTAACATCTCTTTTGACTCTTTGCTTTGGACAAGGGGTTTGACTTCCTTTGTGACCAACTTGACATTAGGGGGAGTAGCCACTTGTGAAGAGGAAGGAATTTGATCAGCAGATTGCAAAGATTCGTTAAGAGGCCTCTTACCTTTGTCTGTTGTCCTTTGAGCTGTTGTCTCCTTTTGAGCAGATGCTTCCCCATGAGGTGTGTCTTCCTCCTGATCTTGAGTGCGATTTGTCTTCCTAGAAGATCTGAGGTCATATCTTCTGTTAAACTATGCTTGCATGAAATCGACAAACTGCTTGCAGTAGTCATCGATCTCAGGATCTTCGGTGCTTTCATTAGCTCTTTCTTCCTCTTGTGATGGAATCTCCACTTCATCACCTTCTTGTAGGGGACATTCTACTTCATCACTGTTTGAAAAAGCAAGGTATGCCTCCTCTTTCTCATAAGTGGTGTTTTTGGTGGGACCATCTACCTGACCTTCCAAATACAGAGGGTGTGGTACCTGATCTTGTTGCTCCTTCCGTTTCCCTTGCAGTATCTGCAAGGGTGGTTTTCTGTACTGACGGTTGTAACCCCTATTTGGAGCATTCTGGAAATTCTTAGAGGATGAATTCTTGGCCTCTAGTTCAATTTTGACCAGCTTACTTGAAATATTTTTAATAATTTTGTTCATTTCCTCAATTCTGTCATTAGCTGAGTCTCTATCTTGGCTAGAGGTAGATACCTCCTCTTTGCCCTTTCTTCTAGCATATTGTTCTGATTTTCCCTTAGATTTACCAGTGGAGGCAAAGTTTGCCTCCAACTCTAGTGCATCTGTTTGAGCATCATCCAGGGTGGCGGGATTTCTTTCTCTCAAAGAGAAACCGAATTCTGAGTCAAACGCGGCTACGAAAACAACTTTAGCAGCGGTTTGATGAGGTTTCATATCAGCAGGAAGGCTCAAATGCAATTTGTTAAACCTCTTGATGAACTCTGACACCCCTTCATTATGTCTTTTCTTGAGTGTGTTAAACTCAGTAAGACAATGTCCATGATCTTTCTTCTCCCCCCATTTTCTGAGAAAAGTATCTTCCATTCCTTCCCAAGTGGTGATGGAACGGTCTCCTAATGTCTGAAACCATTTTCTAGCTTCGCCATCAAGAGATTGCACAAACAGTCTTAAGACTACATCTAGGTGTTCCACATTAAAATTCTCTGCGAAAGAACAGAAGACCTCAAGATGTTTTTGAGCTTCAATCTCATTTTCCCCATTGAATCGAGGTAAGATCTTCAAATAGTCCTGTGGCATATCATTCAACACTTGAGGTAATGCCAGGGGGGCATATTTATTCAAAAAGAAGCCAGGAACGTTGGCCATTGGGGGAGGTGGGGGTAGTGCAAGATTTTGAGGTGTAAAAGGAGAAGGAAGAGGTGGAAGTGAAGTATGAATGACGATAGGAATGTATTGGACAACAGCTTGAGGTGTTGACAGGAACAATGGGCTGTTAATAGTAGATACTTCGGTGACTTCTTTGACCTCTTCGCCTCAAGAGTAGGGTGAAAGGGGTAATATGTGGTATCCCTTGATTTAGCTTTGTCTTTAATTCGGACACCTCCCCGGGGTGGACTATCTGAGTAGTAATCAGTATCTCCCACAGTGGAGTCGGGACCTTGCACTTGGGCAACTTGAAAAGAGGAGGATGGAAATTCTTCTAAAGAGAATTTAGGGATCTCAGTATGGACTGATTGCCTTTCCCTCCAACTCCTTCTATGTAGGATCTTCTTTGGGTCAGACACAGAGGGTGTCTTTGGCTGAGACGTATCTGACCTCAAGTGTGGCTTACGAGGAGCTAGGACTGCAAGTAAATTTTTCTGGTAAATGAATGTGGAGTCGCCAAGGTGAGGGATCTACAACTCTCAACTCTCCATGCTCACCTATTTGAAGAGTGAATAAGGTTTTGTCGAGGCCCAGGGATTTAACTTTTCTCAACTTCGCTTCCCCGGCAATGGCACCAAAAAGATGTTGTCAACCCTAGAGACAGCCTTGAGTTGTGAAAGACTAGTGCCTAGGATATCTTATATAGCAAGGAGCATATGATATAACAAAGATAGTTATCAGAACAAGGCTCTTTGGCTATTTCAACTTTAACAGGAAAGTTCAATATAAGTGGACCCATAATACTCACAGACTCAGCATAATGAAAGGAACACTGCAGAGGCCAGGAGTGAATCCTCAATATAAACGTATCAGACAACTCAAAGACAGCTTTCCATAAGGAGGGTTGGATTCTAAAAATGCTTTATAAAGATTAAAAATCAGACGGCGTTTGCTGTGTAAGACATGTAGAAGGAATACTAACCACTAATGAGATGAAATCCCTTAAACATATCTAAACATGAGATGGACTTACGATAATAAGAATCCATACATGTCTATAGCTTTCAAAAATAACATCCCATAGCACTTAATATAGAAGAAACGTGGATGAAGTGGGAAAATTAAACAGCATATCATGACTGAGCCATATTTAAAGTGCTAGACAAGTTTAGCATAAGTATCAATTGTGATAAATTCATGTCAGAACCAGTAAGCCACTCGCATTCCAGAGCATGATACAAGAGGAATGGAAATAATGAAATGAACAGTGAAACTATATCACATAAGACAGAGTTACAGACCATAAAGCATCAAGACCAGAATCCTCATTAAAGATAAAACTCCTTATCATTGAGACCCAACGGGCTCTTCACATTTATATTAAAGCTTTAACAAAATGCCTACAAAAACTCTTTCACAACAATTTCTTTAGAAAATCGAACCTGTTTTTCTCTTTAGTTGTTGCTTATATAGAAGCCTCAGAAACATGAGCGAGAAGATATTTTTGGAAAAAATATCTTCCTCGAATGCTTGTAATCAGTTTGAAGTCTCCATAAAAAATAACCAACATTCATGATGAGGAATAGGGGCATCTCATCATTGACAGTTAGGCTCACAACCATTTTAAACAAAAATATTAAACAACAGTTTTGACAGAAATTAAAATGTAGGAGTGGAATGTGAATTCCACTCGAAATTTAAAAGTAACAAACTAAAATGAAAATAAAAGGCCACTAGGGCCGAATCATGAGTTGACAATATTCACTGACGAGATGGAGTAGAGGCGGTTGCTGACACAGGTGGTGGAACGTTGGCTGATGAGCTGGCGACCAGGCTGACATACCGGGTGCATCTCTGCTGACTATCTGCTGCAGGTTCGGGAATTGATGTGAATCCTTCCACCTTGATATAAGCTTCGGTGAGGTCGTCGAAACTTACATCGGTGGAGATTTTATGCTTTACCAGATGGAGGAGACCAAATTCTTGGCCGAGCGACGAAACAATGGTCTCAGCTTTTAACCGGGTGGTTTTATCTGAAAGTATATCTGTCCGGTGCATCTCTTCCTGGAGACGTGCTTTGTACCCTGATAATGACTGTAACACGGTAGGAGTGGTGGGATCCCAGCATGACGAGGGGGCGATTAGGTATGAACCGTCAGATCTCAAGAGATCAACGGTTACGATCTAATCGCATCAGAGCAAAGCGGGGCTAGAACTCCGACGGAGAAATATGAATGAACAGGGCGATGCAATGAGGACCGTTGATCTAACTTGGATGGACGGCCACGATGGATCTACGGATCGCAATCGGGAAGGCGGCCCCGGGTGGCACATTTTAAAGGTTGCGATTGCGATTGGTGCGGTGGTCGTGGGCGCGATAGGACTTGCGCGGACCGTCGGATCCATATAGATCAACGGTGGGTATTACACCCGCGCTCCACGGGCTATAACACCATCGCATCGGAAGAATCGGGTTTGCAAGTTATTGCCCACAGCCGGTCGTTCGATTGCGATAAGCGCCGGGGCTTAAGCACTTGGGTCACACAGAGCGCAGGGCATATGGGGAAGTGGTTTAAGGGGGCTGGCCGAAAGGGGCTTAGCTTGTATATGTAAAATGAATGGTTTTTTGGCCTATTTTCAATGCATTTTAAGGCCAAAAAGGGGTAACGGTAAAGAGGAAAATGGGGTTATTAACCAAACAAAGGGTATTTGTGAGGTTTAAAGGAGAAATAGGATGATTTTGAAGGGTAAGAAGAAAATTAGAAGGGGAGACAAGGAGATGAAAACAGAGGTTTAAAAGGTGTGAAATAGGGGGAAAAGAGGCTTTTTGGGCATTCTTCTTCACAAACAGAGAGGCTTCAAAACTGGGAACAACAGTTAGGATTTCCAAAAGGACAAAGGCACAAGAAGGCTTGCAAGGATGATGTGTTTTCAGAGGAAATGTATTCCTTGAAGGCTCGAAAAAAAAAAACATTTTAGCCCCTCAGAATAGCACATGCGGAGACTCATTTCAATGTGCATAATATAAAGGCGGGCTGTATTATAATATTTTTCGTTTTAGACCTTTTATACCATACCTTCACTTGTTTGCTTCATGTTCAGAGCCTTTACGTCTTCCTCCCCTTTTTGGAAATGTGCTTAGTTATTTAGCCACGTGACTTAGCTTAGCATCGTTTCTCTCCAGCCATTATTTAAACTTTTCACCACAAGTCATGACATTCGATACTTTGCTACTCAAGGTTATCTTTAAAAATGACTAATGTTAACCATATGATCAACAGATTGTATAACCCATCCACCAAGAAATTTATTATAAGTAGAGATGTGCAATTCATTGAAGAAGAAGCATGGGATGGAAGCATTGAGAAAATAGTCAATGTTAAAAGTTGTTTGTCTCATAATGATGATGAGGAAGATGTGGCTAAAAAGAACATCTCATTAGCAACACCACCTCCACCAACACAAGGACAGCAAGGGACACCTCAAGCAAGAATGAGAACACCCTTGAGAAGTGGAAGCAGTGCTTCTCCAAGCACACCACAAGGAGTAGATTTGAGTGCTTCCTCAAGCACAAGTACACCAAGCGAAACAGGAACCAGATTCAGAAATTTGAATGAAATCTATGAGCAAGAAGCATCAAATGAAGTTATGAACTATTTATTTGCATTATATTGTCATGTTGATGATCCTATTCATTTTGAAGAAGCAGTGAAAGATAAAAAATGGATAGAAGCTATGGATGAAGAAATGAATGCCATAGAGAAAATAAAACATGGGAATTGGTTGATCTCCCAAATGGCAAGGAAGTCATTGGAGTGAAATGGGTCTATAAGACCAAGAGCAATGCTAGAGGTAAGATTGAAAGGCACAAGGCCAGACTTGTTGTCAAAGGCTACAAGCAGCAACATGGAAGAGACTATGAGGAAACCTTTGCACCAGTTGCAAGAATGGAAACCATGAGAGTAGTGTTGTCCATAGCAACACAACATAAGTGGAAGGTTTACCAAATGGATGTAAAATCAGCATTCTTGAATGGAGTTTTAATGGAAGAAGTTTATGTTGAACAACCTCTCGGCATTGAGAAAGAAGGTCAAGAGCACAAAGTTTTCAGATTGAAGAAAGCTCTTTATGGGCTGAAGAAAGCTCTTTATGGGCTGAAGCAAGCACCAAGAGCATGGTACAGTAGGATAGATGCCTATCTACTAGAAAATGGGTTTGAGAAATGTGAAGGAGAACCCACATTATACATCAAGGAGAAAGATGGTAAGATGCTCATTGTTGTCTTGTATGTTGATGATGTGATTTTTATAGGTAATGATGCTTACCTCATTGAGAGTTTTAAATCAGTCATGAAGGATGAATTTGAGATGACTGATATGGGATTGCTAAAATACTTCTTAGGAATAGAAGTAGAGCAAAATAAAAATAATATTTTTATCTCTCAAGCCAAATATGTGAATGAAATTTTTGTAAGATTTAATATGTAGGATTGCAAAGCTGCAATTACCCCTATAGTGATGGGATTGAAACTCAGCAAGGAGGACAACAGCAAGGATTTTGATCCTATCTTGTACAAAAGCATAGTTGGCAGCCTCATGTATTTGACTGTAATTAGGCCGGATATCATGCATGTCGTAAGCTTGATTTTCAGATTTATGGAAAAGCCAAAGGAGGCACATTGGCAAGCAGCAAAAAGAATTCTGAGGTATGTAAAAGGAATAAAGAGATATGGAATTAACTACACTACTTCAGAAAATTCTGAATTGATTGGTTATACTGACAGTGATTGGGCTGGAAGTATAGATGACTGGAAAAGCACATCTGGTTATGTTTTTCACATGGGTTTAAGAGCCATTTCATGGGCTTTTAAGAAACAACCAATTGTGGCATTATCTACAGCAGAAGCAGAGTATATGGCAGCTATAGTAGCAACATGTCAAGCAGTGTGAATGAGAAGAATGTTGAGGAGCTTGTGTCATGAACAGATAAAGGGCACAGTGATTTATTGTGACAATAGCTCAGCCATAGCATTGTCAAATAATTCCATGTTTAACAAAAGAACGAAACACATAGATGCCAAGTTTCACTACATAAGGGAGCTAGTGAACAATGGAGAAATTGTTCTGAAACATTGCAGAACAAAGGAGCAGTGTGCCGACATTCTGACAAAACCATTGGGGCAAAAGGAGTTTAATTAGCTGAGAAAATGCATGGGTATGACAGAAAACCCAGCAGGTGATTTTAAGGGGGAGTGTTGGAAATAATAAATTCCCCTGTTGCTGACCTTGTGCAGAGAAAGAGGAGTACAGCAGGGCCAGCAAGCTTGTGTGCACGACACTGTGCATTCAAGATGGATATAAATGAAACAAGGGAGGATTTATTGTTTTCAGCCGCAACTATACCTCCGCCGTTGAAGAAGTGATGTTTTCTGTGGCTTCTTGACCACGCATCAAACAACAACAATAACAGTCTTATCGGGTTTTAAAACCACCATACCGAGTCTTAAACTTTCAACCACCGCATCGCCTTATCCATTCACCAACCGCAATGTTCTGTCTTGAAGTCTTTTGATGTGGGCACGAAGTGTTTTTAAAATGATTTGAAGTCCTGCAGTCGCATCTTGCAGTGTTGTTTAATCCATAATCCGCAAGCCGCCATGTTTATTACCGATGCGATGTGAAGTTCTGAGTTTGGTTGCGATGCGATGTTGCGATATCGCACATCGCATATCGCAACAGACACACACACACACATATATAAGCCCCTCCGCAAATGCTAAAGCCGCCGATGTACTTGATTGCGATGCGATACTACATATCACATGCACTATGTATAAAGTCCTCTGCTGTGTGATGTTCCAAAAGCCCATCTGCGATGCGATGATGCGATCTCCACTGTGGGATCCATCGCACATCACACATATATATGTTTTGTTTTCCATCGCGCACATATGTATTTTGTTATCGCCAAGACCACCCTTTGCTTGCAATGTGATGTAGCGACATCACTCATTGCAAGCACATGACTTATATACACCACTTGAACCACTCGCAGCCCGCGATGCGATTTACGATGTGGGCTCCACTCCCAATTGCGCATAAATGTTTTTATTACATATTACATGATTGCCGCGACCAAAGTTGTTTTTTCTTGGTTTATAAATATTTATGAGGCCAATGTATTTTCATGTTTTGTTTTTGTTTTAATATTATTATCGCAGCATATATAAAGCCAAAAATGAAAAAGGCACGGTTAACACAGATAAAGAGACAGAGACGATATCTTTTGTAATTTTGTAAAATGCCCGCAAGCGAAAACAGAGCGTGACTCTGTGAAAAAGGGACAGAGTGTTGTAAGCACCACCGCAAGTGTATTCCTGTGGAGAGACAGAGAAGTCTGTAGAGCGCTGTGTTTGTAACAGCCTTGAATGTTTCCTTTGTAAATCCAGAACTATGTTCTGAGAAGATCTCTCCCATTTTGTAACAGTTTTATTTTATATAAATGAAATAGTTTCAGCTTGTGTTGGTCATCTCTGTCCAGTAACAGCGCTTTTTTTTAAATCTCTGTGTTGAGGTAATGGAGAACAGAGCGTTGTTCTCCCTATGTGTTTCTGGAATTCTCAGAAAATTCCAACCAGAAATAGATCCATGACACCCACTGGATGATAATAGAGGCCGTCGCGCCCAAAGGATCCACAGAAGACATGAAATGACAAAGGACATAACTTCCCGCAGAAGTATCACCACTGCCGCTGAACCGCGAGGAGTTCTGGGGCAATTAAAACTCCACAGATGGCCACAGCGAAAACTTCATGAAAATATCCAGATACCCTGAGGAGGAAAAAATAACCATTCAAAGAACCACTGATACTGCTTCACCAATATCTACGTGACTTGTTTAGTCCATCTATCAATCGTCGCAATGCATTCCATATATGTGGGGCATATGAATCAAATTAGTCCTTAAAACATGAAATTTTTATTATCGTGGGGAAAATCAATGTTTAGTAACGAAAAACCCGTTCCTAGATAAAACCATTTCAAAGTCGTACTGTAAAAGTCCTAATGTATATTGTTATTGCTGTTCTTTTTCTTTCATGTTGTGCAGTCATTCCCAAATGCATTATATAATCAATTTAAACAACAAAAATTCTCAATTTAACCCTACAAATGCCTACATTAAAATTATATTAACTATTTTTATTTTTATTGTTTCATATTATTCCTCCAAGCCAAATGTACTGAATATGACCGTGGTTCTGCACTATATTTTAAAATCCGGTGTATAATTCCCAAATGCATTGAACATATGGGTAATTTTACACTATTTCCATTCAAATGCACACTCTGCAAAAATGGCGGTGATTATAAGCTGAACCATAACGAGAATTTAGTACAGTAGTTTTACGCTACAAGGCCAACAAGGATCCAGTAGACACCTGTCATGGCTTCTGAAATAAAGAGGCTGGGGAGTATCTGTTTTCATTTTATCTGTGAAATTGACTAACACTCTCTAGGCGTTACCCTTATTAGTGACACATGTCATGGCTTCTAAAATAAAGAGCCTGGGAGTCTCTCTTTTCATTTTCTCTGTCAAATTGAGTAACTCTATCTAAGTGTTAGCCATATTAGTGATTCAATGTTATAGCTAGTTTTAATTATTTATATATATGAACATTAGAGTATAATTAGAAAGATAATTATTTATTTTTTAAATGTGTATTTTTTTTTTCAACTATTTTTACATATAATTATTTAAAAAAATAGATAGAGAAATCTAAATATTTGAAAAAGTAAACAAAAATATTTATTGTATTTTTTCAAAAATTTCAAAAGTCAATTTTTTTTTTTCTTATTCTTTGAAACTAAAATATAAAGATATTTATATTTACATAATCATTAAAAAAATAAACCAAAGTATTTGTGATAAATGTATATTTGAGATTTGCATTCAGTTTACATAACTATACATTTGTATTGTTGAAAGTTTTATATATTTGAAGATATTGACATATATCTAATTGTTGAAATAAAAATCAACCAATACTTTTGAGGTAAATGTATATTGGTATTGAACAATACAATTGATAAAAAAAAATCCTAAAATATAATATTAGATACATTCAATGACAATGAATATAGATATCAACATTTGGAAGTATTTATTTCTTGTCCAATGTTGAAGAACATTGGCTTTGGCTAGTATTGCTATCAATATTGCTTCTAGTGGCTTGATGCATCTTTTTGGATGTATGTATTGCCAATAGTGTCCAGAAAAGTGTCTTTAATTCTTTGTAGTGTGTTGACAATGTCAATCATATTAGGTCTTCCTTGTGGAGATTCTTTTGTGCAAAACAAACCCAAACGTAGTAGTTGATTAACACAATGGAGCTCCTTGTTTTCTTCATTGGATGTCTTGCTATTAGTCCTCCTTAATAGGCTCTTATCCACTACTTCTCCAATATGGTTTGGAAAAGCAATACTCACCCATTTTTGCAAGTTCCTTCCTTCCACAAACATGTTGTGGGTGGGTCTCTTTCTAGTCAATATTTCCAATAACAATATTCCATAGCTATAAACATCTCCTTTTGTTGTGACATGCCCTCCAAGTCCATATTCTGCATTGAAATATCCTTAAAATAAGGTTTTTGATTCACAATTTTTAATATAAATAAAACATTCTCATAATCATGTTTATACTTAAAAAAAAATTTGTAAGAATAAGAAACTTTGTCTATAATATGTCAAATAACAATACCTGGAGGAATGTAGCCTGGAGATCCTTTGACTGCATTTGTGGAAGTGAAACTGGGATCCTCAGCATTTGTACAACATATAGTAGCAATGCCAAAGTCTACTAAATGTGCTGTCATGTCCTCATCAAGGAGCACATTACTAGGTTTCAAATCACAATGAATCACTTGCATAAAACAATGGTGATGAAGATATGCTATGCCCTGGGCAATGTCTATTGCTATATTTACCCATTGAATCAAACTCAACTCATTTTTTTCATCTCCAATAGGATATAACCACTTTTCTAAACTTCCATTTGACATTAATGGAAATATCAAAGCTTTGAAATGGAGATGTGAATAAGATGATATCAATTGAATCAGATTTCGGTGCCTTACTTTCCCCAAAATATTGCACTCTTTGTCAAAACTATTGTGAACTCCTTCATTCTCCAAATTTAGAAGCTTGACAACAATGATTGTGCCATCATTAAGAATTCCCTTGTACACTTTCCCAAAACTACCAACTCCTAACAAGTTGGCATCACTAAATTCATTTGTTGCAGCCATGAGCTCTCTATATGAAATTTCTCGATCACCCCCATTGAAATATCCTGAAGCATCTCTCACAATATTTCTCTTTCCACTTTGTCTCCATAAGATTCCAAAATACAAACACCATGCTATAATTGCAATAATTGCAACAAGAAGTATGAAGACTCATTTGAAATGAAAAAGGCTTTTATGTTTACTAGTAGAGCATGGAGGCAAACTTACCCAACTTCCACAAAGATCAACATTTCCCATAAAAGCAATGGCAGTGAGATTTTTGAAAACACCACCTTGAGGTACTTTGCCTGACAACTTGTTAAAAGAAAAATTTAAATGGTTAAGCATTTTGAGATTTTTCAATGATAAGGGTATTTCACCAGACAAGTTGTTGAAGGATAAATCGATGTCTTGAAGATTTTGAAGCTCACCTAATGATATTGGTATTGAACCTTCAAATGTGTTGTGAGAAAGATATAAGTATTCTAGTGCTTCACAACTCCCAAGTGCACTGGGAATGATCCCAGTTAAATTATTTGATGAAATGTCTATAGCTTGAACCTTAGTCATCATGCTTAGTTCCAAAGGTAGAGAACCTTGCAATAAATTGTTTGAAAGATTGAAATATAGAGCTAAATTTGCAAGACCTGCAACCTCCTGAGGTATAGGCCCACTTAGCCTATTATATGACAGGTCTAGGTTTAGTAACTTCTGACATTTCCCTAGACTTGGAGGGATATTCCCTATTAATTGGTTCTGATTGAGAAATAGATTTATTAACTGCTGGAGATGGGAAAGAGTATGAGGAACTGTTCCAGAGAGATTATTTCCCTGGAGATCTAGAAGCCCTAAACTTTTGATTTGCCCTATTTCAGTTGGGATGCTTTGTTGTAACTTGTTGAATCCCAGATATAGCCTCTCCAACTGTTGAAGCATATTAAGTGAAGGAGGGATTGACCCTGTAAAAGTATTGGAGTGTAAATCAAGAAATGTTAAAGCAGTTAGGTTTCCAATCCCTGGAGGTATCTCTCCTGATAATTCATTGCCACCCAAGTCCATGAAATTCATTTTGGCAGAGAGGTGGCCGATAGAAAAGGGCAAACGTCCCGTGAGACAATTATTAGATAACGCAATTTTTTGCAGGTTGGAACAGTTAGAAAGGGCAGTAAGAATGGGCAAGCTTGTTGTGCTGCCGCTAACCAATTGATTATTGTGTAAGTAGAGGCGCTGGAGGTGGGTCAACTTACCCAACTCCATGGGCACTACTCCGCTGAGCTGGTTTCTCCCTAATTCAATCACTTGAAGCTTTGTGCAATTGAAGAGGGAAGCGGGAATGCTGCCAATCAACTGATTACCAAACAGATATAGTCCTGTCAACTGACTGTTTTCGTGACAGAAATCAGCTGGAATTTGTCCAGTTAATTGGTTCTCAGCGAGAGTCAATTGACGGAGACTTGAACAGTTTGAAAAGGAGGAAGGAATCTGACCCGTCAGACTGTTGTTCCACATATTGATGACGCCGATTCGACTTAGCAGACCTAATTCCGAAGGAATGCGGCCGTGAAGGTGGTTGCTATTCAATCTGATGTAGTCCAAAGAGGATAAGTTTCCCAAGCAGGCGGGAATTGTACCCGACAAATTGTTAAATCCTAAGTGAATGTATTGTAAGTTGGGGAGAACACACAATTGGGACGGAATGTTTCCTCCCAAATTGTTATTGAACATAGACAAATTTTGTAAACTTCGGCACCCACCAAGATTGGGCGGAATAGAACCTTCGAGTTGATTCCAAGACAGGAGAAGCATCTTTAAACGAAAAAGACTTCCCAGTTGATAGGGAATGTGACCATAAAAACTGTTATTGCGAAGGTCGAGTATTCTAAGAAACGAGAGATTAGCGAGAAGAGGAGGGATTGTACCTTGTAATCCCATGCTGTCTACTCTGAGCGAAACCACTCGCTGTGTGCGGGGACTGCAAATTACACCTGTCCACTCGCAGAAGGAAACATTGGGTTTCCAAGTAGTGCGCAATGAGTGTTGTGGATCAGACGCACTGATACCAGACATGAATCCAAGCAAAGCCTGTTGGTCAGACACATTTGAGGGATAAGGATGGCAATTGGATAATTGAAGAGTCGAAAACGCAAAGAGAATGACTAAGAGAATCGAACAGAAGGGTAGAAGAGGCATTCTCATACTCCAAAATGACAAAGGATAGTAAACTGTGTAGGTCTGGGTTTGCTCCTCTATCTATAAATAGAAATAGCAAGCATATTGCGAGTTTAATAAATTAAAAGTCAGCAGGCCAATATCTAATTTCTTGCGTAGCACATACGATACCGCTGACGTCATTGTTATTTTATGCAATGACATCAGTGACATCTTATATTCGGAATTTCAAAAAAACAGACAGCAAAAAGACTGATGTAAAGGATAAAGCATACTTCCATTGGACAAGGAAAAGAGAAAAGCGTGGTCTGGAAATTAGGGCGAGCTTAATGTTTGTTTGTTTCTTCTTCTTCTTTTTTAATTAAAGTTTAGTAATGTTTTTTATTCATTTCATAAAATTAAAATGCAAGTTACATTAAAATATATAATTTTTTATTTCAATCTGCACGTAGAAAATCAGGGCTGTTGGCCGTTTTAATGAGTTATAGGTCATCCAAAACTTAAAATATTTAAAACAGTTTGTTACTATTGTATATCTTATCATATATAAACATATAGAAAAAGTAAATGCTATCCGTATTCATTGCAAAAATCAGAAGTTCAAAGAAATCAGTGTTTAGGAGATTCAATGGGCGCTGGGTCTTTGACACTCGACCTGCGCTTGTCAACCTGATGCATATTTTGGAGCTGTCTATTAATACGTCTGAGATGGACATTCAGGTGGTGCCGCTGTAAATGGATCTCCTGGATATCTCTGCAAATTTCTGCCAGGATTGACGCTGCTTGCGGGTCCCTCTCAATCTCTTGAGCTGTGATAATTGCCTTTGGCAATAGACATTTCAGGGTCAAGTAGATATGAATTAACTGTTGAAATAGAGACAGTCTGTTGCAGGTATTACCAAGGTTTGTTAAAATTGGGTCCATATCTTCCTCAGATGGTTCTTCTTCCTCTTTTGCTCTGATATCCTGTTCCCACCCAGAAATCAAATATTTGACATCGTTGGGTGTTCCTTCCGAGTAAGCCTCAAACAAGTTCTCCATTATTTCTTTGCCAGACTTCCAACCTCGTCTGGTTGTACCCGCTTTAGCCTTCCCCTTGGCTTTTCCATCCTTCCTACCCAACTGAGATTTAACCATTTTCTTTAGAACCTGGTCTTCTAGAAAATATCCATCCACCCCGCTCCACACCGGGATATTGACCCGACATGCAATGACCTGCGGGTGAGAATTGCTAGGAAGACCTGCAGCAGTACACAACTTAGCAATATGAAAGTTACAAAGACTATTGACAACAATATTATGATGTCTGGGATCTAGCAGATTCCTAACAACCATATCAGAAGAAATATTGGGTTGCATGTTTGGCGACCCCATCATACCCAGACAAGGCATAGCCTTCCAAATATTGGTATTCCAACGCTTCCAAATATTAACCAAAACCATGAAATTAGATAGCAGAGTCGACAGAATTGATAACAGACTTGACAAAACCCCATGACTAACCCCGACTACAAAGAAGACGACCCCCATACTTGTCACAGCAACTTCGTAACAAACCCAGACCAAAGAACATAAAGTAGCCCCTACCAGCCCGATAATTAAGCTTCTGCTGATTCTAATGACATGATTAATGGTTTTAACCAAATCTCTGACATCCCTTCTACTCGAACTCATGCAACCATTCGTTATCAAACCACTACTCGCAGAGATATCATTATAGGCCATACAATCAATTTCCCAAAGATGCTGACTACCATCAAGAACATTACAGAGGTAATTATACGAAATTTGGGTACGGTTAGCTACATAGCCATGCAGAGGGCAGAAATATGAAAGAAGCTAATAAAGCCAAGAGAACAACGATCCAGGGTCAGACAAGGACATGCAAGTTCATTACTACACCATGCAATTTCTTTGATGTTACAAACAAAGGCTACTGACGAATATAAATCAATGTAATACAACCATGCAGGGGCAACAGAAAGATAAGAGTCGAGAAAGTGTGGATATGCAATGTTAACAAAGGCTTCAAAATTATGAAGATCGTGGCATTGCAATACCACCTCCTCAGTAGGTTTGCCATCAAGAATTTCCACCAAAACTCCACATTCGAAATGCAGAGAGGAATAATACAATTTTTTCAGAACCAAGTTACCCCAAGCATCAACCAGAACTCCACACTCAAAGCGCAGAGAGAACAAGTAATACAAATTAACCAGAACAAAAGTACACAACTCTATAATGACCACATTAACACCGTTACTTAATGTTAAATTAGTTAAAATTTATAAAAAATCTAAATTACAGTTGTAGAATTTCAATATTTTAAGTAACTCAAATATTTTCTTGTTGTTAAATCTATTTTCATTATTAAAAAAAAAAAAATTAAACACTTTATTCTGATTTTTTTGGATATTTTTTTATTCAAGATTCCAACAAATACCATCTTGGCGAATTTGTTATCCTCAATCATGATGAGACCAGAGATTTCGGGGACAATCACACTCATCTCAATAAAAATCACTTTCTGGCCCAAAATTCGTTATCGGTTGGTTGGAGATTCTTCATCAAGATGATGCCGCGAATTTATCGCAAGAACATGGAAGGGCTAAACCTCTCGCCTAATTTTTCGACCAATCATACCACGCTTACTGCCGATAATTAAAGTGGAAGTCCATTAATAGCAAAGAATGAAGTTCCCACGAAAGCAACCATCCATGACGTTTTTTGTTTCTACCCCGTGAACTTGGAAAAACATAATTAATTAAAAATAATATCTCTCTTTCGTTTTCAACCAAATACTTTAAGACTTTCATTTGAATAAATGGCAGTAAAAATTAAAAAAGAAAATGGATAGTGCCTCATGTGGTTTGAATCAATGTTATATATAAGTAAAATGCCATTGATGTTATTAATAACTTAAAATTAAGTCTTTTTCAACTAAATACTCTCTGAATTCTCAGTGGATAGAAGCGGATTAAAAAATTAAAAAGAAAACGGAGGGAATGCCATTTACATTATAAAGAGTCAAAGGGTAGATTCCAACTTATTAGCTCTAAAAAGGAGTCAAATTTCAAAATAATCCAATTTATTGACATCCAAAGTTTAGATTCTAACTTATTAGCTCTGAAAAGAGTTAAACTTAGCTCTGAGAAGGAGTCAAACTTCTAAATAATGCAATTTATTAACAAGCTTAAAAGATAAATTTTGAGACTCAACTAACTCCAACGTACAAAATATTTCGGAGCATAAAGTATAATCCTATTTATTGACTATAAATACAAGCGCTCAAATAACTTCAACATACAAAATATTTCAAAGATTGAAGTATAATCTTGTTCGGATTATTTTGAAAATGTTAGGTTGGTAGTTTTTTTAATTGAAATAAAAAATTAATTTATATTTGTTTAAATTTAAATATCTTTTTAATTAAGAAGTTTGATTTTTGTTTTATAAAAAGATAGTTAAATATGGTAAATTTTGAGATTTATTTTTATTTATTTATTTATTTATTTTTTTCTTATTATATAAATTTATTTATTTAATTTATATTAAAAGTTATTTTTTTTTTGGGTAAGTTAGGCTATCTATATTAATTTGAGAAAATAAACATTACAGATGCTACAGACGAGGTTGGCAAGCCGCGCTTAACCAATCACAGCCCTAGTTGCTTGGTTTCGGGGCTGCCTCCGTGGAGGAAACCAACCCAGAAAGTACTTGAGACAAAACATTACAAAATGCGCAGCAGCGCTGATGTATCTAAATATTACAAAAAAAATAGAAACAAGGGTGTAGCTTGAGATGCCCTGATGGTAGCATGCTTGACAAAAACCATGGAGGAGCTGAGTAGCTATGTAGTCCTCAATCTTCATCTTCATCATCATCTTCATCTTCATCTTCATCTTCATCACTGTTGGGGACTTCCTCCTCTATGGGGCAAGCGTATGCCTGCGTTGCTGCCTCCTCAGAGTCTGCCACTGGACGCTTGGGTTTGGGGATAGGTGCGCAAAGGATGGGGGACTCTGGATCCTCAGCATCAGGAACGCACATCCACTTTCTCTCAGAGTCCATAACCCAAACATCAAAATCATCATCTTCCTTCACCTGAGCTGGCAGTGGATCAGTCTTGTGTGACAGGGGTTGCGCTTGGTGCATGATGGTAGATTTCCAAAGGCCACACATACCTCTCTGTGCAGACTAGAAATTCTGCCTCTTGCTCAGGATCAGGGCTTTGTCTAGCAAAACTGCTGGAGGAGGAGCCTTCAACAGAGTCCAAACAGTTTTTCGCTCCACAGTGGTAACATCCGGGGAGAGCCTCTCTCTGTCCACCTCAGATGGTTCTATGTCACAATCTGGGAGTCATTGCACTATGAGGAAAGGGAGAGGCTTCAAGGGAGGGGTGCGCAGCAGGGGGACAAACAATGTCAAAGACAGGGGGAGCGGAAGGGCAAGGGAAGAGGTTCACAGACTGGGAAGATGTAGCCCAAGGGGGTCTGCGCAGCACAGCGCTGAGTAGAGGGTTGCGTGACGATCTGGAATCGGGGGAGTGCCAAAATAGAAACAAAAGGAAAAGCAGAGGGAATTTAATGTGATTTTCTCGGGGCTGAGGGTGCATCTTGTTATAGGGTCTTGGACACATGCGAAGGGAGTGGAAATGAGTAGGCCTCGCATGCAGTTGCGTGCCATAACCAATTTCTTGAGCAAGCTCGAGGGAAGAGTGATGGCTGATAGATAGATCAATCATGTTAATCATTTATGGTGATTGTTGCAGGGGGTACCCTGGAGAGGGTAGCATTGTACTCAATGTCTCATCATCATGTCTTATCCCGATTGTCTCGCGCGGATGGATAACGATTTGAGGATTCGTAGCAGGTGAGGCTCTGCGCAAAAGATCTCCATCCTCAGGGGTATGGGAGAGATGATTATCGTTCGTGCCAGTTCTGTCACTCGCATCCGGGGGGAGAAGATCCTTTTGAATGAGAGTGTGAAATTCATGTCTTAAGTAATCCTCCTCAACCTGAGTAAGGTTGGAATGATACAACTCACAATGGCTTTCAACCCTTTTGTTCACAATGAGATCCGCAACTAAGTTTGCCTTCCTTCGCACATGGAAAAAAGTGATATCTCTGTGATTGTCTATCAGCTGTTCTAGGAACTTGAGCCTATGGGCTAAACTCCAGCTAGTGGATACCTTTGAGGAGGCCGTTCCTTGGAGGATTCTTGTGGCTACCATAGTAATAACTTGTGAGTCTCCCTCCATTTCCAGGGGGAGGTAATGAAACTCAATTGTGATTTGAATACCTTGTATAAGCCCCTCCAACTCCGCAGAATTGTTGATGTCCCATCCCATATTACCGAAGTATATCTGGAGAGGCTCGCCTTGAGAGTTCCTGATAATAACTCTGAATCCTGCATTGCCGGGATTTCCTTTGGATGCACCATCAAAGTTTCATTTGAAGAAGCCATTTGGGAGGGGGTGTTCCATTTTTCAGGGATAGGGGTTCTGCCTACATTTCTGGGATTGATGTCCAGGGGGGTGTTTATGCTCATTTGCCAATTATTCCATATGCAACACTCTGCTGCAGAGGTGGGAAGGTCCTCATGACTCCATGTTTTTAAGGCCATAGTTTCATAGAGGTTACCGTGTATCCGGGCCCATAGTTGCTCTAAAGTGGAAGCTTTATCTTTGAAGATACAACTGTTCCTTTCCTTCCATATATTCCAAATAAGGATACCCAGAATAATCTGCCAGAGTCTATTAAGGAGAGTGCTGGTGTAAGGATTGTCCATCCAACTGCTGATGTTATTGATGATGTTGTCCCTTACTCTGTTGGAACGTCAACATAAGACTGCAATTCTGTCCCACAATTAATTAGCGATAGGACATTGGTCCAATAGGTGATCGATGTTTTCCAAGTTTTCCTGACATAGGGGACACCTATAGGGTCCTACAAACCCCCTCTTCAAAATATTCTCCCATGTGAGGATGCGTCGTTTACTGAGAAGCCATAGGAAGGTGGATACCTTAGGCCAGAGATTAGCCGACCATATATTTTTCCAGATGAGATTTTTTGGGCCAGGATTCTGCTGATGCGGGATGTTGTAAGCTTACTTGGTGGAATAGTTTCCACTTGGCATATGCCCCCAGCGAAGGATGTCAGGTCCTGGCCTTACTCTGAATTTTTTGTTGGTGCTTAGTTCCTCCCAAATATCTGTGTAGCACTCATTGTTCTAGTCGTCTTTCCATCTGTCTGTGTGTAGCCATTTCCTATAACCTTGGGTTGTGTCGTTCGTCCAGAAATCCTGTACATTCTGTCTTTGCCTCCCTTGTAGAGTAGCACTCCATATAGGTCTGGGGAAGATGGAGGATAGGCTTGGCAGATGCTGCCAGGAGTCCTCCTAGAATCTTGCTTCAGTGCCATTGTGCAGCCCCCAAAAGCGATGGCTTTGTATCATCTGCTTTTGGCTACTTGCTGCTTTCCAGATTTGGGATCCCCTAGACTCTAATTTGAACTGGATGAGGTCCTCCTTGGGCCATGAGTGGGCATACTTGGCTGCCCATAGATTAGCCCATGGAGTGTTGGGGTTGGAGACCCATTTCCACCAAATATTAGCTCCCATTAGGAGTGCATATCCTAACCCCCCTGACTTTTAGGAGTGTATACATCCTTCCAGTTGACTAAGGCTCATTTGTTTTTCTCTTTGGTACCACCCCATAGGAAAGATATTTTCAAATTGCGTATGGCCTTGAGGACAAATTTGGGGGCTGCCAGGACCGAGAAGAGATAAATGGGGAGGGATTGCAAAACAGATTTGATGAAAACCAGACAGCTTGCAATATTGAGGGTGCGATGGGTCCAATTGAATAACCTGGTTTCCATTTTGTCCAGTAGGGCTCGCCAGGAGGAATGATTGATGGTAGAGTCAGTAAGAGGGGCTCCTAGGTATTTGGAGGGCAGAGAAGCGATGGAGAAGCCTAGAATACGGGCAATGTTGTGCTAGGAGAGAGAGGGGGTATGAAAGAAAAAGATCTGCGATTTATCGGGGTTGACCTCTGTGCCTGAGGCTTCAGAGAAGGAATCTAGAAGAGATTTAAGGGTACAGGCTTCCTAGACCGAGGGGTAACCCATAATCATATTGTCATCCACAAATTTTTGATGGGAGGAGGGGGGGCAGGTTGTGGAGGGGTAACCCATGTAGGGCACTAGAATGGATGGCGATTTTGAGAAGGCAACCTAGTCCTTCAGCCATAATGATGAAGATGAAGGGTGAAAGAGGGTCCCCTTGTCTGATTCCTCTTGAGGGGTTAAAGGTTGTAGAGGGAATACCATTGACCAATATGGAAAGAAAAGGGGAGGTGATGAGACTCATGATCTAGCGTACCCAGGTGTGGCTGAAGCCGAAGGCTATGAGTACATTTTTGATATAGTCCCAGCTAAGTTTGTCAAATGCCTTGGAGAGATCGACTTTGAGAAGCATACCAGGATTTTTGGAGGTTTTGAGAGAGTGAATGACCTCATGGGTTAAGATGATGTCGTCAAGAATTTTCCTGCCTTCAACATAACCTGTTTGCTCTAGGGAGATGATTATGGGAAGGAGTTGCTTAAGCCTATTAGCGATAACTTTGGAGATTATTTTGTAAATGAAATTGCAGAGAGCTATGAGCCTATAATTACTTGGCGAGGCTGCATTGTATTCTTTTGGAACCAGAGTGATGAAGGTGGCATTAAGCACTAGAAGAAGCCAGTTAGTGGTGCGCGATTCCTCCACAACGTCCTAGACTTCATCTCTGATTGTGTGCCAGAAGAAGTGGAAGAATTTGGTGGTGAATCCATCAAAGACTGAGTTTTCCCCGCTTTTTAGCCGGAAGACCTATTGTTCCATCTCGGCCTGCAGTGGCTGTGAAAGAACCTATCGTCTTTTAGTCTGCTATCAGCTTGGGAATGTGTTGAGTGATTTTCCCAATGGCCTCATGCCTCTGACGATTGGGTTCTTGCAGAATGTTCCTAAAGTGGTTGCACAGCTCCTCAGTAATGTCCTCTTACGTTTCTAGCTGCTCTCTAATTTGGTTTTTGAGGACAATGATTCTGTTATGCATCCTGTGCTGAACGGTGGATCGGTGAAAGAATTTAGTGTTTCATTCTCCCTCTTTAAGCCAGCAGATTCTTGATTTTTGTCTCCATAGGATTTCTTCTTGGCTCCTCCTTTCTTCCATTTGAGTAGTTAAGGTCTTCTCCTGATTTTCGGACTCTGCTGAGCGTCCTTCTTAGATGATGGTGGCAGCTATATCACCCCGCAAACGGATTAAGTCTTATGTGATGAGGAATCTATCCAGTCTTGAGGCTATCAAGTGGGGGCCTCCTCTTTTATTATTCCAGGTGAAGATTCCATTGGAGGTTTGAAGGTCGATGAGGTGGTTTCATTGAATGAAGTTCTTGAATCCATTGTTGTCCAAGTCCAAATGCATCCTTTCGCCTTTCTTTTCCGGTAGATTTGTTATCATACTGAAGTCTCCTCCCAGGATCCAGAGTGGAAAGGCTCTCTGTTTATTGAGTTTCGCTAAGTTATCCAGAAGCTCCGTTTTTTGATGGATGTTCTGGGGAAAGTAGACATTTGTGAGAAGACCATGGATATCCGTGCCAATCAGATGAAATTTGGTCGAGATAAAGTGTATGTTGGCAAGAAATTTATCTAAGGAGATGATTTGGGGGTTCCAAATGCTTTCCAGGCCTTCAGACGCACCGTTGCCGTCAACTGCTATTGTATTGCTACCTTTCCATATTTTTTTGAAGATTGTATCCAGAGTGGAGCTGGAACATTTGGTTTCTTGCATGTAGAATATTTTAGGGCATTCCTCAGTAATTATTTTCTTTATCATCCTGTGCTTAGTGGGGCTATTGAGCCATATTATATTCCAGGAGATGATCTTCATTGGAAATAAACATATAACCATAAATACGTATGGATGCAAGAAAATAACACTTCATTTCATTAATATCAAAGAACTCAAATTTGCTTACAAACAGAATGGAAATAAAACTAGCTAGGGCGCTGGTAGCTATCTCTGAGAAGAGATGTGGCGGCTACAGGCCTCTGAACTGAGTTACAATGAGGCTCGAGGGCCTATTTATTATTGAGAAACAATGGAGAACCCTAAACATCCAAAAACTTAACCCTAGGAGATGAAGCGCCAAAACTATGGGCCCCGTTTGGGTAAATTGGTGTTTCAACTTCCCAGGGACGTAACTTTGGCATACTATCTCCGTTTGACGCTCATGATACATCATTAGAAAGCTCTATTCGAGGACTACAAATTTCACCATGAATATCATTCCAAAACAGAATGATTTTTTCTGGAGGTGCGATGCCCAAAAAACGTCGTTTAGGGCCTCAAAACGGCTCCGGAAGTTCAGGACCCGAAAAACTGCTAAAAATAGTAAGTTATGCCGAAACTGAAAAACTGAAAGAGACAATGGTGGGGGCCTAAGTGGAATAGGCGGGTGGCCACCAATATCCACCTCGGGATCAAAGAATCTTGTCAACTTGGGAATCCACCCCTAATCCACCATTTCTAGCCTATTTTTAATGCTATTTTACAGTTTGTTTTCCCCGCCTCTTTGCGAGACTCTTTCGTGAAGTATTTTTTGTTTATGAGCGTGCCTCCCGAATACCCAGAGAGGGGAGTCGCCGCGCGAGATTTCTTCCATCTTTGGACCCGTTGCTCCTATTGATTTGAAATCATTCTTATGGGAAAGCATCCTTAACTCTATGAGAGACTGCATCTCAAGGTTATTTTTTCTAGTTCTTCCTCCATGGCTTCTAGATAATCTGCACCTGTTTTTCGCTTTGACGTGCAGATTTTCCCCGTGTAGCTACCGGTTTGAATTTTCGTAGCTGGCCCCAAGAGGGATCTTGTCCTATTGAGATTTTTAGGACTTGGCCTGCTCCGTGGAGGTGTGCCCGACTTCGTTGACTTGTTCATTTTCATTTTCATTTAGCTAATTTAAAGCTGCGAAGCTATTGCTAGTCGCAGGTCCTTTTTTATTCTGATGAGGGGTAGCTCTCTTGTTGTGCCTTTTCTTGCTTGCTACCTTCGTGAATCCTTCTACTTCCTGATTGTTGGATTCCTTTTTAGCCATCACTTTCTTGTTTAGGGGAAAATATCTAAAGAGATTCCCGTGTTGGTGACAATTCCTGCATCTGAAAGGAATATGCTCATAATCTATAGTTTTTGTCCATTCAAAATCTTCGTGCAACAAACTTACCTCACCTAGTACAGACGATGTAAGTTCATGCAGACGACATATGGTGCATATTCGTGTAGTGGTTGATCTTGTCTCCTTCCGCGATTCGATTTAATTCCCCTCTAGGCATCGCTCTCCGTGTCTCCGAGGGTCACCCATCCAAATAATCCCTTGGGAGGGAGTAGAGTCACAAACTGAGCCCAAGTAAGATCCTTTTTGTCGTGTTGAATATTCTGCTCTAGGGTTGAAGTTATAGGCTCATAAAGGTTGAAGAAATAGTGGCCTTCATCCATGATCCTGTCTTTTTCTTCACTGTATGTAAAGAGCACATTGAAGAAGCCCTTAGAACACATCTGTAGATCAATCTGGCCTTTTGGTTTCCACTTCAAAGTTATCCATCCTCGCAATGCTTTTTCAGTGGGCCTGAAGCCCATGAACTTGCCTATCAACGCATGATCCTTCATAAATTGGATTCTGCCATTGATGCGATGCGCTAGGAGCTCGATCACTATTTTTTTGGGGTTCTTCGGAATGCATGTTGCTAACTTAGTATTCGCTTCTTCTACTGCTAGTGTGTTTGTCTAATGCATTATGGGATTCGCCCCTATATTTTAATGAGATGGGCTAGAGTTTTGCTGATTGACGATATCAGCCCCTGTCACCGCCCCTGTGGGAGGCTAGCCTGTAATGGGGGGAGTTGCAGCCCCCCCACCGGAGTTGGTCATCAGTAAACCTCAAGCTGTCCAGGATAGGGATCACGACCTAACAATTTGTGGGTGGAGGTCTTCTTGGGGCAGCCAACGCGGAATTCCTCAAACCCTAACAACCTTTTTCAATTTATATTAAAATTATTACTTTTTATATAAAAGTAAATTATAAAGTAAAAAAAATTAAACACTTTAAAAATGACTTTATTTATTTAGATTATATAATTTTAACATATAATATAATATATGTAATTTTATTGATTTAAAACAATATTTCTGTCCATCCTCTCATCATGTTATCCTTTAATGTTATATTTAAAATAATAAAATAATATTTTTATCAACAAATTTAAAAATAGTAAAAACAAAAAGTTTTTCAAAGTTGAATAGAAATAAAATACTCCAATTTTCATATAATTTTTGTATAGAAAAATAAAGTAATTGAAAGTAGTAAAATAAAATTTCTAATTTAGTCTATAATTGCTTTTTAGTTTAAGAGAGACGTGTAATTCCTTCATTATTTAATATGGAGTTGATATGTGACATCTAAAAATAATATTGATAACAAAAAAATAGTGTCAATCATAAATAAAATATGTAAAGTATATATATATATATATATATATATATATATATATATATATATGTGTGTGTGTGTGTGTGTGATTTTTTTTTTAATTAGTGTGTTGTTTAAGATGAATGAAATGTGTAATGTCTTCCATTGATAGTTTTTTTTTAATGAATTGTTATGCAACATTTAAAAAAATATTAATAAGAAAAAAATTCATGTTTGTATATATTTCTTATAGAGAGAGACAATGTCTATATTGTATTAAGCAAATGTAAAAAAAAAAAAAAAATTGTTGTTAAAACACTCTATTAGTGTCTTGCTCGAGATGAAGGTTGTGTATAATTCCTTTCATGCTTAGTACAAAGTTGAAATATAGCATATATATAAATAACTAACATAGATCCATGTTAATTGAGGATTCATTAACATTGAGAGGAATTAAATGTGTCTATGTGCAAACCTTTTATCAAATTTTTCACTTTAAAAGAGGTTTTCACCTGAAGAAATTTGATCTCTTGGGTTAAAATGGATCTATGTTGGTCTTATTTCCAATTTAGTAACCACCATTAATATTAACAAATATTTTTATAATATTTAATTAATATAACATTAAAATAATATTATATTTTATTACTAGTAGTGATAGTCATAAAGAAGGAGAATGAGTTTCTAGGGTATTGATTCCCGATTCAGTTTGTAGTAAGATTATGAATTTTGGCGCTTCCATGGGGAGTGGGGGGTGTGGAAGGAGGCCCTACCTTTCAAAATTTTTTAGTTGGAAGGTTGAACGCCCAATGAGTGCACAAAGACAATCCCATCGACAATGGAAAAAGCCCAATGGATTTATGTTCTAGTTCTCTAACATTGGGAAAAGAAAAAAAAGTGGCTGTCTGAGCTTTAGCCCCAACCAAGACATCAAAACCACAAATTCCATGTATTCCCTAAATAGATAAAGCCCCTCTTTTAGAAATTCCACAAGAGAAAATTGGGACAACATTGGAACACATGTAAGAAACACAATAATGTGTAAATTCATTGGATCTTGGTTTCGTGAGAATTTCCTATTCAACTGGCTTTGAAAGAACTTTTTCTTGAAGCGAGATATCAATATTAATTTAGGATCACGGGGTTTTTTCATAGCCATCTTCAAAAACATAGAACATCAGGATGAAATATTTCAGGGTGCTCCCTATTTCAGGAACTCTATTGGGTTACTCATGACATCTCCACATTTTTGTTTATCTAGACATCTCCACATTGCTTCCTCCTAACATTCATCTGATTAGTGAGGACGTTGTTTGGAAGCAACCAATCGACTATGAGAAAATCCCCTTTCAATTTCATCATTATCATGAGAAAAGAAATATCTTCTGAGACTGTCTAACAAATAACCCACTAGTAGCAGAACCCATGAGCTCAGATACAAATGAAGGAGACTTCACCATGATGATCAATAAAAGGAAAGCATCTAGGAAACCCATGAAGAAAAATTTCGCCAATGAGGACCCTAGCTAGAATCGTTATAAAATGTTGCAAGGATAAGTTGAAAAGGATGCTACTCAAAAAAATAAAGAAACAAATGTGGCAAAACAACAACAACCTCCTCTATCAGAAAATCTAATAGTTGAGGCAACCAAAGACAAGATTTATTCCAAAGAATATTAAGAAGATATTGAAATGAAGCATGATACGAAAGACCCTTAGGAGATAGAGGAGATTGAATAAATGGAGCAAGAAGATGTTGATATAAAAGACCTAGTAAAATAATGGAAACACAAGGAGCCCACAATCTCATAGTAATAGGTTCAAGTAGTCACATGAGCTTTTCTTCAGCATGAGGACCTCCCTCTTCAGTGGGCTCAAAATTATACTACCCCCTTTCCTCCCACATCCTCATCAGCAACCCATGGAATAAAAAGATATGATCCCATGGGGGCTTCACTAGGGACACAATACCATACCACATGCATTCATATTGAGGTATATATATTGAGGAAAAAATGACATAATATATTGAGCATATATTAGGTAGTAAAGGATTTTTATATTGGCGTGAATAAAAAATAGAGCTCAAAGTTAATGAAAAAATATAAAGGGGTATAAAAAATTTTAACGGATAAATGGATACCTACAATATATAGTGAAATTAGAGTTTTTTAACTTAGGAAGGTGCATTGGGTTCGTATTGATAGAGGTTAAACAGTGTGATTTTTAGAGATATTCTCCAATATGTAGTCAGATTAGGGGTATTGTTAAGTATGCCACAGAAAAACGTGATATGTCTGAGGTTCATTGAGTCAAGGCCCCCCCACGTATGATCCCAATGACACTCTGAATTCCTTAAGAGATCCAAAGAATTTTTTTTGAAAAACTAATTATCAATTGATCCAAGAATTAGGAGACCATTTAGTCAACCTAGGCAGACTTGCACCATTTCATGTCATATTTCACCTCACACCCCATTCCTAGTGATGAATATAATTACACAGAATGAATGATGCTTAATGGAAAGTAAACATAGAGACTCCTTAAGCATAAAATGTGTAAATAAAATCATAATATCCTCCTCTGAAGCTCTTGGTAAAATTCTAAGCCAAATTTTGAAACAAAATTCCTTCCTAACTCACTGTGCCCAAGGTACCCTAGGGGTCCTATCCATTTTATGGAATCCAACCAATGTTTCAACAAAAGACTCCTTTTCCCTTCCTAGAATCCTCACTTCTTGTTTTTGAACCCATTGGTTCTTCACCATTTATATGTATATCCAATGTTTACAGGCTCCAATCCCCTATGGAAAAAAAAGTTTGTATTCATCACCTCTTTAGTTTTTCTAAGATCATAACCAACTTCCCCTCGATCTTGGGTCGGGATTTAAATCATCTTCAATTCCTTCAGAAGAAAAGAAGAGGGATACTAAGGCTAGAGGAGGAGTCCCACTTATTTAATGAGTTCATTGAAAAATATAATTTGATTGACCTGAATACATCTAGTGGTAATTTTACCTGGAATAACAAGTGGGGATAAACATCCAAAATTTACTCTATGTTTGAAAAATTATTAATACATGAGCCTTTTTTTCTTCCTAGAATGAGCTTTGAAGCCTTCATCTTCCACAACCATGGCTATGATCACTAGTCTGTGGCCCTTGTATTCAATTGATCCTACTCACCTTGGAAAAATCCTTTCAAATTTGATATAACAACCCAAGGTTAAAATTTAGTGTAATAAATTTCATAAAAGGAAAAATAAGACCACGATCAAGGGACATGTATTCAAAGTTTAATTTTGGGAAAAATATCCTAGTGGGCATCACTTGATGTGTTTATGGCTAAGGGGAAATTGGAAAAGGAAATGGAAAAGGATTTGAAAAGGAAAAAATATTTTATTGGAATTTTAGTTATGAAAATAAAGGAATTTAGGAGAAAAAGAAGGTGAAATGTCATAGGTTTCATGTAAGGAGGAAATTGAAGGAAAATTAAGGAAAATGAGGAAATTAGAGGCATAAATGATAAAAGTATTATGAGGATCATTTCATGACCTTCTTTTAGTATAGTTTTAGACTGTCTTGGAGAGGAGAAAGAGCAGCAAGAGGAGAAGGAAAGCAAGAAACCAAAGGAAGGACAAGGAAAGCAAAGGAAGGACAAGGAAAGAAAAGGAAGGCAAGGATCAAGCAAGAAAAGTTGGATCAAGCATCTTCAACATGAATAATTGTAGGTAACAGGTTGCATGTATAATTTCCTATGTGGTTTTGAAATTCATGGTATGTTCATGTTGTTGTTTGGTTCTTTTGTTGTCATTGGCACGGGTTTTGTTGGGGTTTGATAGTGGATTTTAGCCTTGCCTTTCCATTTCTGGATAGCCATGGTGTGATGGGATTGCTATCAGTTTGAGATTTGGATTTACATAATATTTTAGATCTGGGCGAGGTGATCTTAGGAAAATTATCAAATTCTTAGGAATCCCTTGACCGGTAACGACCGAATACATGGTAAATCTTGAGGCTAGAGACAAGAAAATACATCAAGGTATTGGAGAAATTTTTTTGAGGCATCCAAGCTTGGTTTGATTTTGTTATCTCGGCACTAGTTTAGGTGAGATCATGGTATGGTGAGGGTGGAGGTGGTTTAACCTATGGATTCCCTTGGTTCTTTTGGATTGGTTTATCCCATGAGATCTCACATTCATGCTTGGAATATGGCACAGGGGTGATTGGCTGAAAGAAATATTTGGTTTAGCCAATCTATGGCCGGTGGTATGTGGATCGAATTTTTTCAATGTTAATAAGAGATAAGTTTCTCTTAACTTTGGTTAGTAAATATACTTGTTATTATGTCTCTTTAATGGTTATTATATCATTGTTATTATGTTGATTATATGATGGTTATAAACATGGTTTATGACAAGCCTTAGTTACGGTTCTTATCATGTTTGGTTGATAAATGATTGGTTAATTAATGCATGATCTAATTGGTATTATGGAATCTATTGTGAGAAGGAATTAGTCCTTATTGATAAACCTTAGATAAGTTTAATCTATGTTTAGATATGCATTCATGACCTATAGGTTGCATGTTCATCATGTGTTTGACGAAGTGTATGTCATGGTTAGGCCTTGTTAGGGAAATTACTTGATAGATTTTTGTGTTATAGGATTTTTCTTGGTGTCATTTATTGTCTTGTAAAGTCTCATAAATTTCTAGGCAGTGGTATGGAGACTAGCCCCGAAGAAGTGGCTTAAATATCATAGTCTCTAGCAAAGAATTGGATGAAAAAGACTACAGTCTCTCCCTTTCAGAAAATTTTTGAGTGACTGGATGTTTCCCATCGCATGGAGGCATTTTCATGGGTGTGACCGAGGGTGTAATTCATTGAAAGGATAGGTTAACTTAGGGTTTGCTAGATGCATGTTGTTATGGATGCATTGTTATGTTAAGGTTGTCATGAATGAAGTCATTACATCTAAGGTTATGTTATCATGTATGATGCTGATGTGTTGGCTTAGATAGGGAAAGAGATGTAGATCATCATAGCGAGGTTGCAACAATAGACTTCAATGTAAGAGTAGATCGTCATACAAGTTTGTATGTTGGGCATTTTGGTATGTTGGTTAATGATTTTTATAAGCATTATGGGTATGTGCATGCCTATTATTCTATTATTGTTATGGTTATATGCATGATAGATTGTAGTTGATTAGTGTGATATTATGCACATGTGTTAGATAGTCATGCATGGTAGTACTTGATGTTATATGCATTGCAGTCATACACAAGGTGAGTATGTTAATTGTATTTAAGATCTTGATGGTATATGTATCATTCTAATTTGGACTGACTTGTGAATATGTGATAGCCTCCCCTCAGATACATTGAGGTATGAGTTGATTATGTCATCTATTGGGTGTTTGAGTGTTTGGTGTCTATTATGTTGTTTGTTTGTTTCTTGAAGGTATAATTAATTACATGGTATGAGTATGTGTCTATGAGATCACATGAAGGAATGGCCTTGTCTTACGATGGTTCAAATAACACATTATGTGCTGAGACAATTGATATGAACTTGAATTCAAGTAGGTGTTAGTTGTAGTATTATGATTAATGACTATGAATTGAATGTTGATTATGAAATGGTTGTTAGTATTGGTAAAGGATGATTTCAAATTAATAGACACGATTACATGATATTTTGAACAAGTGACTGACATGTGTGAATAGTTGAAAAGAAGCATGTTTGGCATTAGTGTGACAAGGTAATAGTTGATTTGTTTATATAAATAACAATTGGGTGTTGAGATAACACATAGTAAGAATCAATTGCAGCAAGGAAAAAGCTGGAAGAAAGGAATTTGGTGAAAATTCCTTTGGGTATGTTTGGACAACACAATTTCAAACGTATGAGTGCTTTTCATACAAGAAGTTTCTTAACCTTTATTTCATCTGACGTTATGTGGATATGATCTATATTCATGAACATGTATTTGATAGGTATAATAGTTGGTCTCCAGTTATAGATGGATTCGACAAGGAATTGGAATTACTTGAGAGATGACATGGATGTGTTCAGTTACAAGGAAGTTTTGCTTGGCATAGCAAGGTAGTATAATTGGGATATTTCTATATGTATTTATACATTGACTCCTATATTTTTTTGGAAATATAACACAAGGAATTGCATGGCAAGATATACAGTCAGGAAGTCTTGAAGAAGGATCAAGCTGAGCTTTCCCTTGGAAGCATTGGGAAACCATGGGGATTGAGTCATGCTGCTTGTTTCTAGTTTTGTGCTTTTGGTGCTTGTTATTTGCTTTTTCTTGATTTGCAGTTTTGATTGTGTTTAGTGCATGGACATGCCACTTGTTTTTGGTGTCATATTTTTATTAGTTTTCATGGTTTTCTTCTCGGTTGTTTCTTGTTCTTGCCTTTTTTTTTGGGCTCTTGGGAATTGGTTTTGGAGAGAGGAAATTTAATCAAGTTAGGGAAGAATTGAATAAAACCTATAAGGTAATATAAGACTTAGATGAAGTCAGTGCATGTATAAGGGAAAATTAAGGTAACAATAGGACAACTGGTTAGACTAGTTGGGTTCATTGGGATAAATGGACGGTGGCAGGATAATCATAAGAAAGGTAACATGAAAGGTAAAGAAAATGAAGTTGAGGTTTCAAATGCCTTTGCTATGTTGGGAACTATTTTTATCAATGTTGTGCATGGATAAATGGAGTTTTATTAACCTTGACCTTATGATATCTAGTAATTATATTGTGATCATGATAATGTTGATGTCTATATATGTATATATGTATGTATGTATGTATGTCATTTTCCGACACGATCATGATTCTTTTATGTCGATGTTTATATGTATATATTTATGTATGTCATTTTCTATTCGGGTCATCATGGATCATTCTTGTGGATGAATGATTGCTTATGCATGTGAACGACATGAATAGGTTATTGGTTTCATGAGGAGTCAAGTGGGAAGAGCGTAGCCCTGACAAATTTATGAGGCCAGTATCATGTGGATATGAATTGATATTATATGTTTGTACTATGGCTATGTTTATGTTATGGATATATAACGCTGAAGTATACATCAGAGGAATGAAAGCAATGTGATCTGTGGCATGTTGGTAGAAGCATGGATAGTGAAAAGACACTAGAAGTAAGGTTTCCTATTAGAGAAAGTATGGTTTCTGGATGTGCAATACTACTGGTATGTATTTGTAGTACATGATGTACATTGTTAGGTCCCTATAATACTAGTGTATCCCCTTATTGTTATTATTAGTGTAGCTCCCTTATTGTTATTATTATTGTAGCTCCCTTATTGTTATTGTTGTACATATGTAGTCCCCATATTGCTATTATTGTGCCCCATAGAAGCCCACTATTATTATTGTTGTGCCCTTACATTATTATTGTTATGTCGACTCTGATTATATTGTGACCCCTTAGACTCCTATATATATACAGGAGGTTTTGTTATTTGAATCATCCAATAATTTTTCATTTCTGTAATGTAAAGGAGGTTTACCTCTCGAAGAGGATAATTTTTAAGTCGTTGATCTATATTTTCTTCTATTTTGTGAGCTGGTTGCATAACATTTGGTATCACAACTTTGGATTCTAGGGTTCCTCTGCTTCAAACATGCCATATTAGAATTTTCTCTATAAATTTTTTTCTACAAAGGTTCAAAATCTAAGTTTTTTACCATGAGGAGACGAAATCTTGAGGAATTTCCTATAAAAATTTCAAATATTGGTTTTCTATATTTACAGAGATATGATTCAAATAATTTATGGTTTGGGCACGCTCTAGAATTTTGTCTCAGATAGTCGACCTTGCGAAAATAGTCATAACTTCCTCTACATGCATTGTATTTCAATTTAGTAAAAATAGGCTAAAATTTCATGAACTATAATATATTTTGTATAATTTTTAGCGCTGAAGGTTGAAACAGGGACATGTGGAACTCAATACAGGTTATCTCTATTGAACACTTCCATAACCAGGTCATTGTGGGAGATTGGGCATAAATTTATATTGAAAAATCCAAATTTGGTCTGAATTGTGACATTGGAAAGAAGAATAAGAGGGATACCATATGACTAAATTTCAGATCTTGTAGATCGTAAATCATTGAGATACAACCATTTCGATATCAAGCTCCTGAAAAGCAAGAAAAATGTGTGTATTTTTTAATTTTGCATAACTTTTGTTTGAAAAAATAGTTTGAACTAATTTATTGGGCATATTAAAGCATATATATCAGTATTTGGTTCTAATATGGCTCCCAAACAAAATAATTCTACACCCATTAAATCCTTTGAAATCTCTACTATGATGCATGAATAGGAATAAATGCAACATGATATATCTAAATTACAAGACCAAGTGCAACAAATTTTTCTCTCACAAAGAGTAACCAAAAATGAAATGGAATCTAAGATAGATTGTTTGAAGAATGGTATATTGGAAGCTAATATGGATGGTATAGAATAAAAAAATTGAAATGCGACATGGAATATTTGAAGAATGGTTTAAATTAGACATGGAAGGTTTGGAGAATGGTTTAAAATCATACATGGAAGGTTTGAAGAATGGTTTAAAAGCAGACATGGAAAGTTTGAAGGAAGGTCTGACAAAGTTTCCTACAATAAATGGTTCCTAATGAGGAAAAGGTATTAGATGAACATCATGATGAGAACAAAATACATGTTAATCGTGATTTCATAGACTCTAACATTGGATTGAAGACCCACCGTATTCCAAATATATGAGAATGTTTGATGGCAAGGATTCGGTAACATAGATACTACAGATGGAGCAATATTTTGATCTCCATAATGTGAAAAACAACAAAAGGTATGCATTGAAACTCTATATTTAGAACTCAGTCAATATTTATAGTATCTCTGGCTTTATTCTCATAAACCAATTGTTAATTGATCAATTTTTACGAAGGAACACCTTCTTTAGCTAATTGATAAATCTAAAATTAAAGGGTTCAATGGTGGAGCACATTGAGGACTTCCAAAAATAGAATATCAGGGTATATGATATTCCAAAGGAGCATATGATCGATGTATTCATAGGTACCTTAACGGATAACATCCAACATGAGGTTTCTCCTTTGGGAACCTGATTCATTGGAGAAGGCATTCAGGGTGGAAAACATAATTTGAAAGAAAAATTATGGAAACGAGGAAGTCTACCACTCAAAACTATAAAGAAGGAAGTGTTGCTGCTCCTCGCTTTCCACAACCTACAAGGTTGAAACCAAAAAAATTGGAGGAAAAAGGAGCGAAAGGGATTTGTTACAGTTGTGTTAGAGAATACACTAAAGGTCATAAGTGTGCTGAGAATAAATTATTTTACATAGATTGTGAAGAAGAGGAATAAAAGGAACAAGAAATGTCAAAATAAGAGGATATACACCTAGAACCATCCCCAAAGAAAGAATAAATGAATCCAACCATATATTATAATGCATTTAGATGAATATCCACTCCTTAAACCCTCAAGATAGAAGGACATATCAAGAAGAAGAAGGTAATAATGTTTATTGATTTGGGTAGTACCCATAATTTTATTCATTGTAAGATAGCTAAGGAATTGAATTGCTTCTTATATCCAGCACTAGAGTGTTAAGCGATGGTTGCAAATGGAGGAACTATAAATTTCTATGGAAAATGCCATAATATCAAGCTATATATGGGAGAATATGTATTGAATAGTCCAATTCTTTCCATTCCAATGGGTGGTGTTGATGTTGTACTAGGAGTCCAATGGTTACAATCTTTGGTTATGATAACTTTTAATTTTCAAGAAATTTTATTGATTTTTTTTCGAGAAGGAAAGGAAGTTGAACTAAGGGGTATTGCACGGATACCAGGAAAGATAATCAAACATGAAAATCATCTATTTCTCTAGATCTCCAAGAAGTCTTTGACAATCATTCCAAGGTATTTGAGACTCCCAAAGTCCCCCCACCTATTCGTGATCATGATCATGATATTCATTTGATTCCAGGAACTGTTCCTCCAAACATCATACCTTACATATATCCCTATGCCTAAAAGAGTGAAAATTGAACGTATGGTTGCAGAAATGCTAGAGGAGGTATAATTCAACCTAGTCAAAGTTTTTTCTCTACTCCAGTAGTATTGGTGCACTAGAGGGATGGATCATGGCGCATGTCTCCGGATTATAGGGAGCTCAACAAGTTCAGTATTAACGATAAATATCCCATTCCTGTCATTGATGAATTATTGGATGAATTACATGGAAAAATTTACTTCACCAAGTTGGATCTTCATTCAGGATATCATCAGATAAGAATGAATACTGAAGACATTCTGAAAACAAAATTTAGAACTCACGAGGGTGATTATGAATTTTTTGTCATGCCTTTTGGCATTACCAATGCACCTTCTACATTTCAAGGTTTGGTGAATTCCATTTTTAAACCCTTAGAAAATTTTTGTTAGTATTTTTTGTATGATATAGTAATCTACAACAAGTCTTGGAAGGATCATGTTCAACATGTTGACTGGGTGCTCAAACTATTGGATGAGAAAAAATTATATGCAAAAACCTCCAAATTTTTCTTTGGAGTATAGGAGGTGGAATATCTTGTTCATATTGTATCTCATGAGGGTGTTAAGATAGACCCTAAGAAAATTAAATCCATTAAGGAATATAAAATCCCCACAACCATAAAGCATCTGCGAGGATTTCTGAGGTTGACAAGGTATTATTGAAAGTTTGTTAAGAATAATGGGAGAATAGAAACACATATAACAACATTACTGATGAAATGTGCATTTTCTTTGACTCCAGAAACAACTAAAGCCTTTGAACATCTGAAAGAGGAAATGTGCCAAGCATCGGTCTTAGCTAAGCGAGACTTCGCAAAAACCTTTATTATGGAATGTGATACCTCAAGAAATGGAATTGTTGTTGTTTTAATGAAAGAAGGATAACCCATTTCTTTTCAAAGTAGTCCAATCAAAGGGAAGTATTTATGAAAACCTACTTATGAGAAGGAAATGTTGGCAATATTACATGCACTTAAGAAATGGCTACCTTTCCTAATGGGAAGACACTTCATGGTAAAAACAGATCACGATAGTCTTAAATAATTTTTAGAACAAATATTATCTTCATAAGAGTAGCAAAAATGGGTCACAAAGGTGTTAGGTTATGACTTTCAAATCATCTACAGAAAATGGAAGAAAAATGTTGTTGCAAATGCACTCTCAAGAAAGGATGAGGATGTGGAAGCATAGGTTTGTCCCATTCCTATTATCCAACCAGATTGGATAACCAAAGCAAGGGATGAATGGAAGAATGATGAAGAAGTGTGGAAACTAATTCAAAATTTGTAACAAGATCCCAGTACATCTGATACATTTAGCTGGAAAAATGATTCACTATGGTACAAAGATTGCTTATACGTTTGTAAGAATTCCCAACTCAAAAAAAATATTCTTCTAAAATTGCACACCTCTACCTTAGGAGGGCACTCAATATTTTGAAAAACTTACCATAGGGTTAAGAAGGAATTTTTTTGGGATGGCCTTAAATCTTATATTCAAAAGTTTGTGGCGGAATGTTTGGTTTTCCAACAAAATAAAGTAGAGACAATTAAGACGCCGGGTATGTTAAAACCTTTATCCATTCCAAGTCAATGTTGGGAGGAGGTTTCAATGGATTTTATCACAGGTTTACCCAAGTCCGAAGGAAAGAGTGTCATCATGGTGGTAGTTGATATACCTACCAAGTATGGACACTTTTCTGCATTATCTCATCCATTTAAAGCCAATATAGCTGTAATGCATTTATGGGAAAAAATCAAATCTATATGGAAACCCAAAGATGATTGTAAGCAGCATAGATCACATTTTTATTAGAAATTTTTGGACAGAAATATTTTCTTATCGGGGTACTGAGTTGGCTCATATATCATATTATCATCCTGAATCTGATAGGAAAAGTGAGATAGTGAACAAATGTTTGGAAGGATATCTTCGTTGCGTTGTATTAGATAAATATACAAAATGGGTCAAATGGTTACCTCTAGCTGAATGGTGGTATGACACTTCCTTCCATAGTACATAAAAAAAAAACCCCATTTATGGCACTTTATGGATATCATCCACCATCCATAACATCTTCTTTAAGAGAAAATATTAAGGGTAAAGAAGTGGAATATCACATCGAGCATCAACAACAAGTTCTCCAACTCTTAAAGGATAACCTCACTTTGGCACACAATCAAATGAAACAACAAGCATATCAAAATCTTAGCGAAAGAAGTTTTGATGTAGGTGACTGGGTATTTTTAGGGCTACAAACATACAAACAAATGTCCCTCAAGTTAGCTAAGAAGGATAATAAAGTATCACCAAAGTGTTATGGTCCTTACAAGGTGCTGCAAAAGATTGGTACTATGGTATACAAATTGGAGCTTCATGCATCTTCCTGAGTGCACCTAGTTTTCCATGTTTCAATCTTAAAGAAGGTTATAGGGCACAAGCTCCCAGTTCAAATAATATTTCCAGAACTTGACAAGGAACGAAAACCAATATTGGAACCTGAAGTAGTCACGAAAGCAAGAAATCGAAAACTACAAAATCAGTCAATTTCAGATCATCTCATCAAGTGGAAGAACTTACCCGTTGAAGATTCCACATGGGAGGATAAAATTTTTATACAAAAGAATCCATAACTACTCAAGCATTGAGGACAACACTTTTTTGAAGGAGAGGGACATGTTAGGTCCCTATAATACTAGTGTATCCCCTTATTGTAATTGTTAGTGTAGCCCCCTTATTGTTCTTGTTCTACACATGTAGTCCCCATATTTTTATTATTGAGGGTTAAGCTGGTTTAGTCTATGGATTCCCTTGTTTTTAATATTGAGGGTTGAGGCAGTTTAGTCTCAGGATACTGTTATTGTTGCTATTGAGGGTTGAGTTGGTTTAGTCTTTGGATTCCCTTGTTTCTTAAAGAGAAGGCACCAAGTTCTATCCAGGTTCAAAAATCGATTTAGGGTGTGTACAAAAAGGATAAAGACCAAAGGTAGAAACACAGAACCATTTCAAAGATACACATCGATATTTTATTTTAGTTTTTAATTATGCATGTGATCTATGATTATTATTTATGATGGTTATGGTTTGAGCTAATTGGATGAGATATGTTTATACATAATGATTTGGTCAAAGATCTCATTTGACTTGTTGTGACATGAAGTAAACAAAATTTCAAGTGTGCCTTATTGACGAGCCACCAATGAGGTATTATTTGAGTTTATTTCAATTTCTTTTTAATATAATGGAAATTATGTGCTTGGTGTAATAGACCCGGGTTAAAATATCATGTAATAAAAGTTAATAAAGGCAAAGATAAGACCAAGGTTTTGGGACACTTATTCCAATATGAATGTTGGGAAACATATCCTATTGGGAATCACATGATGTGTTTATGGCTAAGGGGAAATATGAAAAGTCAATGAATAAGGCATTAAAAAGGAAAAGCAATATTTTGGCACATTTGTTTATGAAAATAAAGGAAATTGCGAGAAAAGGAAGGTGAATTATCACAGGTTGCATGTGAGGAGGAAATTGAAGGAAACTAATGGAAAATTGAATAAATTAGATGCATGAATGATAAAAATACCTCATAGTATCAGTTTAGAGACATTTGTCATTTCTCTCTTAGAAATACACTCAGAGAGGAGAAGGGCACCAAGAGGAGAAAGAGATCACGTAAGAAAGGGAAAGGAAAAGTAAGCAAAGGAAGGAAAAGGAAAGGAAAGCAAAGACCAAGCAAGTAAGAGAAGGATCAAGCAACTTCAACAGGCGCACTTGCAGGTAACAGATTAAATGTATTATTTCCTAGCTAGTTTTGGCATTCATGGCATATGCATGTTGGTATTTTGTTCTCTTGATGTTGGTGGCATGGATTTTTCAGGTTTTAACAGTGGTTTTCGGCCTTTCATTTCCTTTTTTTGGATAGCCATGGTGTGATAGGATTATTATCGGTTTTGAGATTTGGAATTTCTAGAAGGTTTTAAAATCCAAGGTGGAGGTGGTCTCAAGAACATTCTCAAATTCCTAGGAATCCCTTGATTGGTTTTAGTAGGATACACAGTAAAGCCTAAGGGTGGAGTCTCGGTAAGGGCCTAGTGATCTGGTGTGGATTTCGGTAAGTATTAGAGACAAGGAGATAGAAAATTCCTCAGGGATAGTGATGAGATATGGAGGCATTCCAAGCTCGGTTTAGTTTTGTGATCTCGGTGCCAGTTTAGGTGATATTACGATATGGTGAGGGTGGAGGTGGATTAACCTTTGGATTCACTTAGTTATTTTGGATTGGTTTATTCATGAGATCCCACATTCATGCTTGGAATATGGAACATGGGTGTCTGGTTGAAAGAAATATTTGGTTTAGCCATGTCTATTTTTTGGGGGGTACGTGGAATTCCTAAACCTGGTTGGATCTTGCCTATGTTTAATGAAAGCTAAGTTCTCTTGCTTTTATACTTGTTATTATGTGGATTTAATGGCTATTATCGTATGGTTATTTATATGGTTATATGTTGGTTATAAGCATGGTTATGTGACTGGTTCTACTCATGGTTCATTTCATGTTTTTAGTTATAAATGAAATAATAATGGATGAAAAAACTAATTTATGTTAAGGAAACTAAAGAGAGAGGGTGGTGATCCTTCTTGTTAAGTCTCATATGAATTTATAGTCCATTATGCTCAGTCTTGTATTCATGACCTGTAGGTTGCATTATTTCCAAGTGTTTTATAGAATGTTAGTCTCGGTTGGGGATGGTCAGGCCTAGTCCTGGTGTCAGTTTTTAGTTTACAAGAATTTTCCTTGTGTAATTTATGAATCCTAGAAGTTACAGGGATTTATGGGCAGAGGCCTAGCTCTACCCCTGGAATCCATTCTGAAATTCTACAGTCATTGGCGCAACACTGAGAAAAAAATGCCTTAGTCGCATTGATGCAGGCCTATGGGGGTGATTTGGAGTTTCCAGTGACCTGGAGCACTTGGCAAGGGAGCGAATAGGGATTAAACACAAGAAAAAATCAATTTGGCATAGGGTATGGAATCTTAGAGGGGTTGGGTTACTATTGGAGGGTCTTCTGGAACTTGAGGGAAGTCATTGAGGTTTGTTTGTTGAATCCATCTCCTTAAGGTCACCTAGGAGGTTGAGTCTTGTCATAGAAACCATCATCTCCTATTTACCCCAGTTAAGCTGATGAAAGTGGGTAGATGTGAGTGGAGGTGTCGTTATAGGTGATTAAGATATCAAAATTTAGATCAAAATGAAAGTGCCAAGAATTATTCGAAACAACCATCAAGTTGTATTGTTAGTCATTCTGATTCCAATGACACTTGAATCTCTTCAATCCGATGTCGTATGACAAAAAAATTACAGGTGGGATGACTGGGGTGTTGACCAGGCAGCTCGTACCACTAATGTCATCAATCATATTGGACACGTATGGACCAATAATGGATTTCCAATTGGAAACTTCATACAGGTGTAGGATGGCCCATTTTTATTGGTCAATTTTTATTTTGATGGGCCAATTAGAGGATGCCATGTGGACCAACCAGAGACCACCTTGTGGCACCTTGTGGTTGGCTAAATTGTTTGTGTTTCAAACCATAGGCTCGGGAGGGATCGAACATGGGACCTACCTCATCCAACCACCAAGCCTTACCAACTCCTATGCACATGTTTCTTACCCATATAGGATGTGACTCCTATTTAAAGTTTCATTGGGTGCCTTTTTGGGAGAGGGGTTAGGTGGTGAGCCATATCCCCTGGTTAGCTGAACCTCCACATAGCCTTGGCGCACGACGAATAGGGGTTTTCATTTTAGCCCCTATTCATAGGTATTCCCCCTAAGAAAATAAGAGAGGAATGTTGGAGAGTGTTGAGGGGAGAGGTATTGGGGACTAGCCCCAGCCCTTGGTCTCATTTCACCCCATGGTGTTGGCGGATAAATCTGTCTTGTGGACAAGACCAATCTCCCTAGTACTAAAAGTATCTAGCAACAAACAGCCAAATAGACTAGTCTTTCTCTAAGCATATATGATCCATGAAAATTTCTATAGAGGTGTTAAGGACTTACCGTTTGTCCAGTGCTTGTTTGAAGTCGTTGTTGTCCCTCGCGCGCTTGAAGGAGTTTTCCTCGTAAACCTGCAGTCACAAACAAGCAAAATATTACAGAGCACCTGTATAGAAATCATCATAAACCATGCTCATCATAGTGATCAAGGAATATATGAAATAAACTATTGATTGAAAGCTTATTGAGAAAAATGAGTATATTTGTATTAATTTCAAAAGAAGAAAATCCTTACAACCTGAGCCTTGATGTTGCACAGGACTTTCCGGGGTCTGAAGCAGGAATCTCCTTTACTTTGATAATCTCTGCACTCCTCCAACCAAGACGAATAGAGGTATGTAATCTCTCCTCACAAAAGTCTTAATCAACTGAGTCTGAATCTCAACAGCACTTAACTTCAAATATTCTAAAAGCTTCAACTCCAATTCTCAATCTCCAAAATCTTAACCCTTTGAGGCTACCCAATGCCTCTTTTTATAGTGGAAAAGAGGAGGTTTTCTGTTCCAACTATGAAGGGATAGAATCCTCCTTCAAAGGGATAAGCTCCTCACATCAAGGGGTTAGCTCCATAAGGTAAGGGATACATGCACCTCACAAGAGTGGTTTTGCCACCGCAAGATCCATTCTAGAAGCTTCTAGAATTCACTTTTATTGAGATTTTTTGGAATTTACTTGCACCTTTTTGGTCTTACAGGGGTCCGCACCTATAACAAAGAGAAAGTGCGTTCAGGTACACAGGAGAGCTGAACATTGGGTGCGGGACCGCATGCAAGATAGCGAGAAAGTGCGATACCAAAGTTTAGGAGACTTTTAGGAACATTTCTCTGATTTTCAATGCTTGACATGAGGAACTGATATGTTAGAATTGCAAAGGGAGAAGTATGAGTTATAATGAGCTCATACACATAGTAGAATGTCAAGGTGACAATTTTTAGTGTAACAGATTGCCCCCTAAAGTGCAAAGTTTGGAATAGATGATGCCGAAGTCTGTCATATATGAAGAGTGTAGTACTTTATCATTTCAAGGATCATCCTGTGGTCACCCCAGTCGGAACCTGTAAAAACATTCAATGCAAAACATATATATGTAATCATATCATCGCTGAGGTAGGCATTCCCATACTCAGATCAAAACTAACTAATTCAAACTGTTCTGATACAGGAATGATTTTGAGTACATCACAGTATAGACATGTGTAGACACAGTATGGACGTAGCCATTTGTTTATAAATAGCCCACTGTATAAATGATAAAAAAATTCCTTGCAGCCTGGATGGTAGAAACTAGATCCAGGGTCTTGATTTCCGCATCTCGAACTAGTACGATTCTATCCATGCGAATGAATGTGTCGAAGTCGAACATGGTAGAAACCACTTGATTACCAGTCAATAATGTAAACTGTTAACAAGTGTGAGAGAAACCACCAGTAATTTCAATGGCTCTCAAAGTACCCAGTACAATCCATGAAATGTGAATGAATGAGCTGAAGTTGAACATATCACAGAATCATTCGATCAAAGGTCAATGATGCAACCTATCGTCAAAAGCGAGAAACCTGCCATTGAGGCATGTAGATTTCAAGGTACTAACGATTTCTAGATCAACTTCCTAGATAATGAGTTGTCGTCGATAGAAAGTGATCCGTCGTAGGCAAGCCTACAACATGAAATCATAGATCAAGTTTTGAAAATATATTGGCAAGGATCGACTCAGGGATGGTCAAAATGGATGACATATATTTTGCAGATGAATGGTTTATTTGAACTGTCCTCTTGAACACATAATGACACTGCAGATGGCTTGGTGACAATTGACCCAAAGCTAATACCCAGAAACCGACTGAAGACTTTCAATGTGGTTTGATTAACTATTAGGCAAAGGATTTCCCAACCCAGGTGAACAAAAAGTGTCATGTTCAAGAGTGGTTAACTAGATTTTCGAAAAATTCAAAATACAACAAACAAGTCATTTTTCTCTCTTTTCCCCCACCATTTCTGGCAAGTACCTCTTTATTTTTGACAAGCTTGAGGAGGATAACATTTGCTTGTTTATAAGCTCATCCTTCGGATGAGTCCAACTTAGTTTAAAATTCAAACCCTAAGAAGGAGTGGTTCGTTCCTGTTTAAAAATTGAACAGGTCCTTTACTGTTAAATTTTAACGAGTGCAGTATAGGAGAAACTCGGTGTTTTTCAATTTTAGGGAGTCAAAAGAAAAACTTAAGAAAACTCCATGGATGTACTTTTTCGTAAATTTAGTCTCTTGAGCCCGAAAAAGGATAAAATAGTGCGAGAGAGAACTCTATTGACCATAATTAGTCAACGTATACCTTTTTCGTAAATAGTCCATTTCAGTCCGTAAAAGGGGTAAACTTATACTGAAGGGACGATCATTCATTTACTTTAACGAGTTCGAATAATCAAGTACTAAGCAATATTTTCATGTTTAGAGAGTCTGAAAAGGGCTTAAAAGAGAACTCTAGGGTTTCACTTTTTCGTAATTTTCAAGAGTCCGAAAAAGTGATAAAAGTATACTCAGTAGTTTCACTTTTTTCTGTAAATTTTAATGAATTTGAAAAAGGGATAAAAATGTACTCATGGTTTTCACTTTTTCATAAGTTTTAACGAGTTCAAAAAAAGGGATATAATTATACTCATATGGCTGAATTTCAATTTAATTTACGAGCAGGAAAATACGGAAAGAACTCAGCATTTTCATGTGTTTTACGAGAATGAAAGATAGCAAAATAATATCAGGATTTTCATGAGTTTAATGAGTCTTGAAAATAACCAAAATTGACTCAAGATAGGTTCATTTTTACAAAAACTTGAAATAGAGAAAAACTATGCTTCAGAGTGGTTTCATTTTTACACAAGCTTGAAACAGAGAGAAAACTGTGCTTGATGCCCCCTAAACGTAACTGCTAGAGCGCATGCCCCCCCAGGTTCATTTCATTCAACTAAGTACACTGCTGGTAATTAATAGCTGGATGGAATGAAGGTTTTTTAACGAGATCATATGAAAGACCTGACCTAAAACTGTAAGAAAATTATGCAAAAAGTGAAATAACTAACCTAAGTATTTGACTTAACATTTACGAGATCTAGTCAAAGACTCAACTCAATTATGGGAGGATTTGCTTCATTTTTTAACGAGCTTGACACAGGAAAAGAACTATGCTCATGGAAACGTGTTTCATTTTTTAATGAGGTTGACATAGTAAAAGGAACTTTCCTCACCTACATGTTTCATTTTTTAAACGAGGTTGATAGAGTAATAGGAACTATCCTCAAATCTTCTCTCTACAATCTACCTATATAACCTACTGATTCATTTTTTAATGAGGTTGACACAAGAAAAGAACTGTCCTCATACCTGATTCATTTTTTAACAAGGTTGACTCAGTGATAGGAACTATCCTTATCAACTGATTCATTTTTTAACGAGGTTGACACAGGAAAAGAACTGTCCTCATACCTGATTCATTTTTTAATGAGGTTGACTCAGTAACAGGAACTATCCTCAGACCAACTGATTCATTTTTTAACGAGGTTGACACAGGAAAAGAACTATCCTCATACCTGATTCATTTTTTAAAGAGGTTGACTCAGTAACATGAATTATCCTCGCCAACTGATTCATTTTTTAACGAGGTTGACACAGGAAAAGAACTATCCTCATACCTGATTCATTTTTTAAAGAGGTTGACTCAGTAACAGGAATTATCCTCGCATCTACTTTCTACAATCTATCTATTGATTCATTTTTTAATGAGGTTGACACAGGAAAAGAACTGTCCTCAACGCTGACTGATTCATTTTTTAGCGAGGTTGACACAGTAAAAGGAACTATCCTCAAACCAACTGATTCATTTTTTAACGAGGTTGAAACAGGAAAAGAAACTATCCTCGCCCCACTGATTCATTTTTTAATGAGTTTGACACATTAAAAGGAACTATCCTCACCCCACTGATTCATTTTTTAATGAGGTTGACACAGTAAAAGGAACTATCCTCACACTCACTGATTCATTTTTTAACGAGGTTGACACAGTAAAAGGAACTATCCTCGGACACTGATTCATTTTTTAACGAGGTTGACACAGTAAAAGGAACTATCCTCGGACTCACTGATTCATTTTTTAACGAGGTTGATACAGTAAAAGAAACTATCCTCGGACTCACTGATTCATTTTTTAACGAGGTTAGCACAGGAAAAGGAACTTTCCTCGTACTCATTGATTCATTTTTTAACGAGGTTGACACAGTAAAAGGAAATATCCTCACAAACATGATCATGGCTTCGAATTGGAAGAAACACATGTCAATGGACACACCTTGATCATGGCTTCCAAGAGGTCTTCATCAGAAGGAAAAATAGTTCTCTGGAAGGAACACATGTCAAGGGACTCAAAAGGGATAAGAACATCGCATTCAAATAATCCCATAGATTTTTCCATGTCAATTACTGGATCTAACTCAAAGGAAGAGCAGCAAACCGTGAGAGGCTCGCTTTCATCGGTAACTAAAGACATGGGACTAGTTGCCACATAATTAACCCGTGGTGGGGTAGTACCACTTTAGAATCAGGAACATTTAGGGGTGTCATATTATTGGTAGTCGAAACAAGACTAGGGAAAGAAAGCTGGTCTACAGTCACAATATTGCCATTGTGAGGGAAAGACATCACGTGAAAGAGTGTCGATACGACAGCTTTCATTGCATAAACATAGTCTCGCCCAAGGAGTAAATTGAAATCCAAGGGACCTCGAACTACCATAAAATCAATACAGACAGTTTTACCTTCCAAAGTAATAGAGAACTTAGGAAGGATCCCTAAAGGTTCACTAACGGTTCTGTTAAAAGCTTTCAGATTCTGCGTAATAGGCACAAGCTGAGGGGAACCCAAAGCTTTCCAAGCAGTTGAGGATAAAATACTAACAGAAGCACCTTCATCTACCTGTGTGCGGTGTATGTCCCTACCACCCAACTTCACAATGATTTGGAAAGGGATGGAGGAAGGAAGACGAGGTTCTTTCAGTCTATTCCAATCAAAGGAAAAGACCTCAGTACTTGGAGGGGGTTCTGTAGAAACAGGTGAAATTCCCCCTAGCGTAGAAGAATTTGATGTAACAAGAAGAACCTGAGCGGTATGAAGTTTACTCTCTACAGGGAGAATGGGATCGACTGAATGTGAAATCGAATCGACCACTTGATCAACTAACGGATCATTAACTTGAGTGATATGAGTTTTACTCTCCAATGGAAGAGTGGGATTGACTGTACTTGAAATTAGATCAATCACTCTGTCAGTTGACGGTAGGTTGGGAGAAATTTTATGGTAACCAGTTGGAAATTCTTGCTATGGAATAGTAAGGTTTTCCAACAATTTTGAGGCTTCATCCATGTGAGGGAAAATGTGAGTTTGATGACTCCCTTTGCATAACTTACAAGGAAACCTAGCTTTACCCTTTTTCCCAGGAACCTGACTATCACTGGTTGATGGATCAACAGTGTGTTGATGAGATTTTTCTGACCATACTTCCAAGACCTTTGGAATACCAGGACAATTGATAAGGAAGTGGTCACCCTTACAAAGCCTGCAAGGGTATTTGGGTTTACGATGCATGTTGGAGGTTTCCTCAACACAACTAACAGTTACAGCCATGGTTGGTTGGTTGACTTCTTTCTTATCTTGCTTCTTCTTCTTCTTCTTCCCTTTCTTCTTCTTCTTAGCGACCTGGTTACTAGCGTCAAGGCTTTTACCAAGTGAAGAGGAAGAAATGGAGGAAGAAATATTAGACGAAGAAGGTAAAGGGTCAATAGAAGGTTGGTAATGTTGAGATGGTGAACTCTATTGAAGTGAAGCATCCAGTTGAGGTGGAACAATTGGAGTATTCGGGGTCAACAAAGTTTAAAATAACCATATCGGTAAACCTATTGTAAATCCAGGTAATGAAAATGTAGCCATATAAGGAGGACCAACATTTCCAAAGCAAGGAAAAGTACTAGGATTCTCGTTAAGAGGGGTCCCTTGGTTGGTAAATTCCAGAGCAGTTGCCATTATATTCAACTTCAGTGAATTTTATTAACAATTTAAAACTAAAATTAACAATTCACAATTCACACCTAACAATTAAAATTCACAATTTACACCTATGGTCTCTAAAAGTAAAAATAAACAAATTAACACGCGCTATCAAATCTAGGAGTCAAACCACACACAAAAAGTAACTTCCCGTACTAAAACACTAGTTGGTGATGAAATCCAACATCGTAGAATTTAATACAGAAAGGGTGGTTGGAACAGTTACCCCGACAACCTGCTTAATGAAACAGACTGGCACAAGTTTCTTCACAAAACCATATCGAGTGAAAAGAACCCCCGAGAGAGTCCAAGTGAGTCTAGTCGACGTCTGCTCTAGGTACAGTGAGATCTTTCCTTCACCGTCACCTTAGGAAATAATCTTAGGCTTATGGACACTAAGGTTACCAACAGTAACAAATACAATTGGGGGAACAGTCTACGATCCGATTCCACGCGCAAGGGCAGAGTAACAAAGCTCAATCCCCTTGAAGGCTCCTCGACATGGTCAATCCAAGGTTTACCGACAAGTGACCCCAGGCTCCTCGACAATGGTTAATCCGAGGTTTACCGTTTGTAATGCGTGCAAAATCTTCTATCTTCCCCAATGAAACATAATTGATTGTCTCAAAGGTTCATACATGATCTCGTGATTGACTTCTTTAAGAGAAGCTTCCCAGATTGTACCAATTACAATTGGATTTATTTCCTACCGCAAGATTTATCTACTTGTTTGTTTTAGTTGCTTTGGAAAAGTTAACTACAACCTATTCCAAAGCACTAATCCTGAGCTAGATTGGTGGAAAGAGCCCTAAAAATGTAAAAATTACTAGATGAATTTTAATTAAGCGTTGTGTTATTTAGGCTGTTATTACTCAAAAGGGTAAATGGATACGAAACCAATGGTGTTATGACCCGAACCAAAATTGAATGCAAGTGAATATGATAATGTAATCTTTTCAATTCGATGAATCCTAACTAAAGTAAGGAAAGAGTTTCCATCCACTTCCAACAATGCAAAAATTGATCACTAAGAGAAAATATAACAAATTCTCTAATGCACTAATTTCATTAAGAAAAACTAATGCAAATCAATCCCAAAACAATTTTAATATTTTTGTGTTTTTAAAACAAGCATAAAATCATCTAAATTCAAATCAAAGAAAATTGATCTAAATCTACGATTGATTTTTTAGAATGTAAACTATGCAATTGTAATCTATGCACAATTCACATGAAAAGTATGCAAATGTAATCTATGGACATTTTTCATTCATATTCTGAAAATGAGAATTTTAATTATGCAAATGTGATCTATGCAAGAGAATTCTCAAACACAAGATGATTCTAATGTAATATA